>JANHJO010003847.1:209109-220346 GCA_032468235.1 Pseudoxyrhopus heterurus | reverse complement strand
ACCTCGGAAGGATGGAAGGCTGAGTCGACCTTGGAGCTGGTGGGATTTGATCAACCAAACTGCTGATCTGCAGTACTCTGTTCTTACCACTTGAGCCACCATAGCTCCCTCTTTTTATACAATTGATGGTGTGATAATATTCCTTGGAAAGCAGTTAGCAAAACATCTCTCCCTCCACAAAATCTTTTAATATGGACACCCTCTTATGCCTAAATGAACAAAACACCATCTTTTCGTGAACAGTTCTTAAATTGCCTCACCTGAAGTCTCTATTATCCCATCCTCGGAGCCGTCTTCAGATCCTCCCTCCAAGCGTTCGGCTCCGTTCTCATCCAGGGTCCCGGGGTCAGGAAGGCACGTTCTCGGCTGCTTCCCTTCCCCACAACCGCTTTCTAGGTCATTCTTCCGCTCCTTCTTGTTATGGACTCTCGAGTGAAGGACGAGTTGGTGGTAAGTTCGAAAGGCTTTGCCACACTCCGAACAATGGGTAGGCTTGTCTTTGTTCTGGGACATTTTAGAATCCATATGCAATGAAGGCACTTCGCGGCAAGGATATTTATTAAATTTGTCCTGCGGCACGTTACCAATCCCTGTGTAACTTCCGCTTCTGCTTCCTTTGGCCTTTCCTGCACTTTCAGCCTGGTTTGCTTTGCTCGCGTTCCAAATCTCCCCAAGTTCTTCTTTGTCCGAAGACGAGTCATCGTTGTCCGTGCTTCCCTCTTGACCGGCATCTTTCATTTGTCCGTGGCCAATAGCAACTTTGCCTTTAGTAGCCAGCTGCCATGCCTGATAGGTACTGAACGGATCCAGTTCAGCAATCCATTTCACGGGCTTTTTCTGTTTGCTGTTATTAGAAGTCGAAAGTGGCTTTAGATTTAAAAATTGTAGAAATTCTTCTCTGGGTGTCACATTTTCTTTACTGTCCCCTTCCGATGGAGAGCGATTGTTGGCTAGAGAATCTTTGGTATGTACTTTGCTGTGCTCAATTAAACTTTCCTTATTCTGAAATAGAAAGCCACACACCATGCAGATTTTATAAGGGGATGTTATGCTTTCTGCCGCTTGGTCCTGCACCACCTCATTTATTGTTACGGGACTCTCAGATCCTGGCAGCGCCTTGCTGCGAGAGCCAGGTTTGCCAGTGTGAGTCCTCATGTGATTTTTAAGGAACCAGGGCTCCTTAAATCTCCTTCCACATACACTGCACCAATAAGTGAAAGAATCTTTGTGCTTCCTCATGTGGGCCTCAACATCAAAAGCCTCATCAAATGTTTGCCCGCAAACCACACAGCTGAAGTCTTGGCTATCCTTTTCATTTACGTCCAGGGATGGCAAATCAATTCTCCCTTGTCCTTTATCAAGATGGCTCACATACTCCGCTTCCACACGCAAAACTGCTGGTTCACAAAGTGTCGGCCTATGCTGGGTTAAGACATGCTTACCGAGATCTTCTGGATGCTTGAAAGTCTGTTCACAAAACATGCAGTCTAAAGAAACACATCCTTCACCTTGCATTAAGAACTTGTCTTGCAAGTTCTTAAAGGAGATTGTATTGGCTCCTTTGACTGGCATAGTGGCATCATTACTGTCCATTCGTGAACCAACAGAACTGGCTATACTTTCTGGACCATCCATGTACGCCAAAAGAGGCTGAGTTGGCATATTTCCTTTGGGGGTTTTAACAAGAAGTGTCAAGTTGTTTTTATGCGAGAAATAGGGCCACTTCAGAAATCTCCCCGTTGGTTGGTAGCAGATGTTTGAGCCCTGATGACTCCTTCAAGAGAGGGTTGCTGGGTATTCTGCTCATCTGTAGATGTAGCTAACCTCTCCCAGAAAGAAATGATTTCATAAAAATTGTTACTAGCTCTTTCTTCTTTGAAAGAGGTGGAATTGCTTATGTCGTTCTGCAGTTTATGTAACTTGCTTTCAGCAAAACCGGTCTGTTCACATCTCCAAGTCTAATACTTAAGATACTTCTTCTTCTTAAGCTTGAAGAAAATGGCTGTAGCTCAGAATCACCGAGAACGTCACCACCTATGTGAAGAGAATTTGAAAACAAATTAATGTTAACTTAGGAATCAAAATGAATCAATAAAATAGTTTGAAAACAAAAGGACTAATATACTTTTATGATACCAAGTATTCTTTTTTCCACGCAATGCTTTATACAGTGCAAAGAAGTCAGAAGGCAATTTATGTGTTCTTTTGACACAAATATACAATATGTGATTAACAGTTTCCCAACGCACTTTTTAACAAATGCTCCAATGTAATCTAAGTTTAAAGATGTGCAATCCAGCTACACATTCAGATTTTACTAAATATTTATCTTTAAAATGATGCAATTATCAAAGGAAGTTACTAATCTCTGCAAGGAAACTGCCTTAGGGAGTTACTGTAGAACATTATCTTCAGCACTCGGTCATAAAGAAGAAACTGCCTCAGTGAAAGAAACAGGAAAATTATTCATCCATTACACTTGCAGAATCCTAGAGGTCCACATTATTATCCTAAAAAATCTAGGAAATCCCATTTTTGGGGGAATAATATTCTCATATTACAAAACCATTTAAGAAGTTGTTTTATGCAAGCCCTTATGTCTCAAAGCATTTGTAAGGGCTTAAATATTTCTTTATAAAATAAAATGTGTTAGTTTTTAACAAGCTTAAAATGAATCTAATTCTTTTCTAAAAAGAATTATGACAGAATCTGCTGTCAGTTAACACCTAATGGGCAGCTATTTTGAAAACATGGGGCCACTTCATATGCCAACCATTTAGAAACTTGTTTATGCCCCTTTGAATACTTCAAAACTAATCCTTAGGTTTAAAACAATTGGTTTTATATAACAACTAAATATGAATTTAGATGTCCATTAAAAATAGTAACTTCAATATGAAACTTATGTGGGAAATAAACAAACACAGTTAAAATATCTGATATTTATTGTCTCTCAATAAATAGATCAATTACTGAAACACACATTTACTGGAGGAAGGATGGTTAAACAATATGCAATGCATAAATACTCTAAATTAGTGTAACAATATTTAGCATAATGCTAAATAATACTAATTTAGTATAATACAAATCACCAACGTATTTCAAATTTTCAAGTTATTTTTTCCTCTTTTTTAGTGCCTATTGTCCAGACGCCTCAAGTAAAAAGAGATTTATTTTGGGAAAAAGAATGTTTTCCTAAAGGCTAATAAATCTGATCTAATTACAATTATTATATGCATATTTCCTTTTATTTTAATCTACATGTCATTTGGCATAGTCAAGATAGAAGTACAAAGACAGATGCAGATATTCACATAAACGTATTAATTTGCACACACATATTTCACAATAGCAACCAAGTGAAAAGTATTATTGAATCTGAAACATATTAAATACTCTGATTTGATTTTACCTGTTTGTTTGGCACAATCAATACATACAGAGATGTAGATTAGAGATATTGACCTGTTGGTCTTAGGATACCTTCCTACTTTTACAAGTTATGGATGACCCTTCCCACATTTAAAAATAATACGAAAACTTTTGCTTGTGTGGATTTTGTTTTTTTACCATAGTAAAATTAAAATGGATACGCTCATAGAATACTTATTGTATCCTATAAAAATAACAATATGAAATTCATTATTTTCATGAAAAAAACCCTGTATTTTCATCAGATTTTTTTAAGGAAACGAGTAACACTCTTTTTTAATTATTTGCAAATATCTTTAATGTCTGGCAAATAATTTTGGTTTCAAGGATCCCTGAGAGGGTCTTGGGGAATTCCCAGGGGTTCTAGACCCACACTTTTAAGAAACACTTTCCTAAACAATTTAAAGTGGGTTTTGTAGAAAAATTGGGGGCCAGAATGCCACGTGTGTCACCTTATATCCCTGGAAGGAAGAAAGATTACACTGATTATGTATTACTTGCTTCTGATTATAATCCTCTTTTGCAACATTGCAAATTACAAGGTACTATTATAAAAGAAGATGGTTTAACAAATGAGTTGCAATATTTGGGCAATTTTCCAATAGGAACTACTATTTAGTTTCAAAAGTCCATCCTGAGAAGATAGGTTGATTTACTGAAGTAAATTACCAGTACCAGCTAATGTGGCAGAAGAACAAAAATACCTGCTATCAATATCTTGACCCAGGCTGGTCTACTATAGCCTTCTCAGATCTTGGCATCTTCCTAACTCCAAACAGTTTCAGTAACCTTGATATTGGCTTGGAATTCTGGAAGCTGAAATCCAAGATCTGGAAGATTCCCAAACACATTTATCCCCCTCCTTTTCTATAGTACAAATACCTTCTATAGATATTTCCTTCTCATCAGAGGTCCCACAGGTGCTTTTTCAAGAGGCAACTGGACTTTCTGGTTTTTCTTTGAAGACGTTTCATTTCTCATCCAAGAAGCTTCAGCTCTGGCTGGATGGGGAATGGAAGGATTTATACTCCTTGTAGTCACCTGGTCATTTGCATTCTTTTAGAGAATGGCCGACCACCTGGAGGTTTATCTATGTTAGCAAGGTCACCCGAGTAGTGCAAATGGATGTGGAGCCTTTTTGGAACTGTTGAAAGGACTTCGTTGTACACTGAAGATAGATGATGTCTTATCCCTCTCCCTTTGTTGAGAGGGGGCCTTCAATTTTGCCCTCCTTTCAAACCAGCAAAACTCTCTCACAAAGTCCAAAATGTGGACTTTGCTGTCTTCAAAAGACTAACTTTTGTCTTTTAAATGCAGATGAACTGCTGAATCTTGTCCTGATGGGTTTGTTCTCCTATTTCATTTCCATCATCCAGTCAGAGCTGAAGAAGCTTTTTGGATGAGAAGAGAAACCGTCTTCAAATAAAATCCAGAAAGTCCTTTGCCCTTTCCCAAAGCATCTTTGGGACAACCATGACCTGAATGACTGAGAAACTGCATAGACCCTTCTTATCAGAGATAACTATTTTACCCTTTATTACTTTCAAACCATGTGATTCTGACACCTTTCTTCCAAGGGCCTCAAAGTAGAATAGATTTATTTAATATTCCCACTCTATGCCATCATTTTACTTTTAAAATAGTACACATTGAGAAAGTTTGTCCTAACAGACTGATACGAAATTGGTCAGTAAACCTTAAAGCTGATTTAAGATTTCTCTATACCTGATCCTTAGATATACAGTAGTATATAGTGCAGTAAGCCATAAGATTTGATTCATTTACATTTATATTCAACTAGAGCAGAGTATGAATCCAGTCTTTTTATCATTTGTAAACCAGTTTATTGTGTACTGCAGTACAATCTGTTAACCAACTATGGTTTATTTAATAACATCATGGTAAAAAGCAATTATGTAAATACAGTACATAAACAGGCCTGATCCCTTGATCACTAGACTAGACTAATTCTTGAACAAACAATCTGCATTATCAACAGCATTGTCTGTTAAATATTAGAAATCTATTATCTTTTGAGGTCTACCATTTTTAAAGTTTTTAGTCTCTTCTCCTTCTCCCCCCCCCCCGTGTGTGTGTATGTGTGTATGTTACACAATTAGAAATGTTTGTGACAGACAGACCAATGAGTATTGTGATGGTTTAAAGTTACTCCTCTGCAATCCAAGATAATCCTACCAAATGTATAAGCAGACCACAAATTTTGAGTGAATTGAAATCCAAAGCTTCCAATTACTACTGAATTAGCAGACAAAATACTCAATGTGCATTTCATTCTAATATACAATTTCACTACGGCCCTTTACAAACAAATTGCCCAGATTTTCCAAATGCAGTACAAGTAAATTTCAGGAAGTTTAGGAAGTATGTGTTATGTGGGTTTTTTCTTTCAAATCAATGTAAAGTTAAGCCCCTTAAAATCAAACCACTGCTTTCAAAATAGTATCTCAAACATTTTTAAGAAGGGCAGATGACAATTGTATTAAAAGGGCATTATTTGTAAAGTCCAAAAAAATAAGTAGCCTTAGTGCTTCTCTCACACACTTCTCACAACTCCTTTAGGGGCAGGAGTAAGCTTTTTATTTAGAGGTAAAACTTCAGTATATCAAATCAGAATAGAGTTGGAAGGGACCTTGGAGGTCTTCCAGTCCAACCCCCTGCTCAAGCAGGAAATCCTATACCATTTCAGACAAACGACTGTCCAGTCTCTTCTTAAAAATCTAAAGTGATCAAGCACCCTCAACTTCTGAAGGCAAGCTTTATCACAGACTATTGACAACTGAGACTATGCTGTAATTCAACTTATTTTTGCGCTTGCAGGATTGTATTTAGAACATTTATATTCTACGATCTGCATGAATTCAGCAGATTTTTAAAATATGCGTAATGTATTTTAGTACTTCGAGAAATAAAGATACCTCAGTCTCTCTCAGCCATCAATCTCTCTTCTGAAAGGACAAGCAAATTATACATCTTTTTAAAAATATACCGTCATAATAATTTTGGCAGGCTTTCTTTTTTAAAAAAAAAAAGCTGAGATTTTCAAGAAGCTGAATTATATGTTTAATGCTTTTCAGAACTATGGCAGATATCCACGTGTATTACCTTAAAATGACAAATTTACTGGGGCAATTTAATTCCAATATGAAACTTGTAATGGATATCAGGAACAAAGTGGAAGGTAGCATGGAAAAGAATGGGGAGAACCCATTTTTTTCTGAGCTAGACTTTTAGACAATGTGAAATTGTGCAACTATGATTTTTTTTAATGGCATGACTTTAAAACTATCATATTATGTGCTCTTATTTTTTTAAAAAAAAACTGTAATTCTGATAACAAAGAAAATAATATTCATTCTATGTTGAATAACATTTCAAATAACTATTTTTTTACTCAGACTTAAAAGAGTTTCTTTTGGTTTTTCAAAATAGTGCTTATATCAGTAATTCTTCTGTATTCAGTTCCAGCTGTGTTCATGCATTTTGGTTAAGTATCAGCCTTAATCACAGATAGGCAATCTAATCCTCTGAAAAAGTTTTGGACTTCAACCCCTATCAGCCTCCACCAACAGAGATAATGACAGGCAATTGTGGAAGTGATACTGAAAAAAAATATGCAGGGGAATTGGATTGCTTAATCCTGATTAATAGTTATTTTCCTTCCTCATCTTATTGTCAATGAAGAACTGTTAGAACTTGATACAAACCACTCCTGCCTCCCCCAAATCACACAATTCTACTTTCTACCCCCCATTTTGAGGGGAAGGGTTAGGGCTTCATCCTTGAATGACAGTAAATGCAGTATTATATATACCGGTATCTAAAAGTAGGGATAAACTACCCAAAGTTAAATTTGTGTATAGCTGTGTACCTTCTTCTCTTTTTTAATATTTTAAAGTTGATTCACTGCTGCTAAGTTTTGGGAAGCTGGGGATCACAATCCTAAATGCTTAAATCTTCAAAAAAAAAGTGTCATATGCTATACAAACCTATCAGTTTAGATTTTAGATATACATTCTATTTTTAGGTAAAATGCTTACTAAGCATTGGAGATCACGGAGCAATTCATCCAAATAAGAAGCCAGCCAGTGTTTCTGAAACCCAAAATTACACTGATCCTTTTAAATTGTGGGGCTGTGGACTGCATTTCAATAAGACGAGTGGGACATCACATAAATATGCAGCTGAGATGAGAACCTAAGTTTAATTCTTTTTGTTTTAGTTTATTGGTGAACAACCCAAAACAAGTTTATTAGCAAACGGGTGTTTTTTACATCCTTTACAAACTTATATATGCTAAAGATTCTCCTTTATATAGTTTTTATTAAATAACTGTTCCCTCTGCTTTATATATTACTAATTCAGTTTGTCTTTGGACTTTTATGTTTATCCTGCATAACTTCAAATAAAATAATCATCCACTATGATAAAAGGCATTTTATAAGATACTACTGAAAAATATCAGTCTAACAAGGAAGGCAATAGTAATTTCTGCTTTTTGTGTTTCAATGTTTAGGTAAACAGCAGGCCAAATTACAGCAAGATTTTGCCATTTCTTTTCAGTTTCCTAATATAGCCTAAAGTCAAGTTCCTTTCAAGTTAATCTCAATTCCTGATATTTGCAAATAAAACATTGAATCTTTTGAAGTAGAGATTTATTACTCTTACTTCCCTACATAGAAGGATGGTTTATACTACAATATAATATAATTATATACCCAAAGGTCATCCTAGAAACTATTCACATCAGGCCCTTAAAACTGTTTTTCTTGTATTTCTATGACATATTTTCATCTGCTATCTATTTGGTAAAATTTTGAAAAAAGAAAGAGGAAATGGGTGTGTGTGTGTGTGTGTGGAAACATAATGCCTTATAAAATTCAGTTTTGTCAAACTGAATCCTGTTGGATATTGAAGATTGAAAATAATTAGATTTATTCTTCAATTCTATAAATGAGAATTGTTTTGATACAAAAAGCTACTTTACATATTTTGAAAAATTGAAGAGTCTGGAAATTTCAACCACAAAAACATTGGAAAGCTACCTAGTTCACAATTTCATTTAATGTAATCTCATTTCAGAGTTGCTAGATGTGCAATGTTTTAAAAGGAACAGAACTCATTTCTGAACGGTACAGAACAAGCTGCATTTCCATTGCTTAATTTTGACCTTACATCCCTTTCTAAGATTTGACCTGGCACTGCAATATCTCAAACTTCCTGACTGAAACTTGAGCCACAGAAATATTTGCTTTAGGCTGCAAACAATATGAAATGGGGGATGGCGAACCTGTGCCACTCTAGTTATTGCTGAACTACAATTCCCAGCATTCCTCAGCCATGACCATGCTAGTTGGGACTGATGTGCATATTCAGCAATATCTATGGGGCGACAGGCAACTGACATAATGCAAGGCCTGCTTTGCTCTTCATGATATATTTTTAAGCAATGCTGAAGAATATCCAGAACTCATTCTGGATGCTAATTCACAGAGTCATTCTAAAGGGCTTTGACTAGATATCCAACCTTCCTGTAAAGATGAAGAGACACCAACATTCTCATAGAAACTAACTTCTTTGTTCAAAGACAAACAAGAAATTTATTTTTTTTCTTCCTTTTGCCCTAGCATTTATTAGTAGCTTTCCCTTGCTTTTCATCATACCAACAACCAACACTACTCATGTTATAAAGAATAATTCCTCAAAAATAACACCCTTGTCTCTTCTAGAAAGAAAAGGAGATTTAGAAGCAGAGTGGGGGTTTACACAGGAGCCACACACCAGTTCTGCACTCATGTGGCCTTTTGAAGAACCAAAAGTGTGAACAGCATCTACACCTCATTAATGGCTAATCTTCAGCCCACAAAGAAGTATTTTACACTTATATTTTGATCCCAGAATGTACTATAGAACATTTTGCAAATGTGCCAATTCTCAGTAGCATGATTTGTTCATCTTATAAACACATCTATTTTACATTTAACTCTCTCTTCCCCCAGAAAAACAGCCAGAGATATCACAGGGATATGAATCTTTTAAGCTTCCAAAAAAAAAAAAACCCAGAAGTAAATACAACATTGTTATTGATGTCAATGTATTTAATTTTTACTGTATAATGTAGATTAGCGCGCTGTATTGCAGAGTTTAGTTACTAAAACACAGTTCTAACAGCAACTATGTACCAGTATTATTTATAAAATCTAAACTAAATGTATTATTATAATGTGGTTCCTTGTTTATGTCCTAGTGTGGTTTGCAAACCCACCCATTATGGCTTATGGTATGTGACTAAGCCACTATGACCTGTTTAGCAAACCATGTTTAAAACACTCAGCTTATCATTTACACATAAAACAGGCCAATCTTTTCCTTCAGTTCATTACAAAAACTGGTACATGCCACTAAGAAATCATACCAGATTTTCTGTCTGTAGCATTCTATTCAAAACTGAGATTCTATCAAATTGGGCACCTCCTAAAAAGGTATACTTGGAATTTTAGACCCATTAGATCTCTGTATGTGAGTAACAATACCTAAAAATATTTGCAATTTTTTTAAAGAACACCCCTGACATGCTAACTTTCAAGCTGTCTGTTTTAGTTGCATTTTTATTTTTTCAAATAACATATTTAGAATAAATTGTTTCTATGTAGCTATTAAAGAAACAATTATTTCCTTTTATAAGATAAATATATATTGTTTTCATAATCTAATGTCAGATAGCATATATGTCCATGTCTATATAATAAAAACATTAAGTATATATTGATACAAAATAATTAAAATAATTATATTTATATACTTTCCCCCACTTGATTTTTGTTCCATCTTTATTACTTTATAAGTAACTGAAGGCAGTGTACATAACATCCTTCCTCCTTTTATTTTCCTCACAACAACCTTGAGAGGTGGGTTGGGCTGAGGGAGTAATAGGTCCAAAACCACCAAAAAACCAGCTGAGTCCTAGGCCTATACCAAAGTGGCTCTAGTTGGATGAATTGCTGTTTGCTTTTTAGTTGTAATCTACTCTTTCTGTAGTGCTTATTTTGAAATTAGTCAATTTCCTAAATTCATAATGGTACTGTCAATTTGCCATATATCTTTTAAAAAGTTAACATTTAATCAATCAAAAATATTGGACAAGTAGAATTTCAATGAGGTAATTTTTAAGTCTTTATAACTGTTACTTTTGCAAAGTTGCATAGCTCATTCTAGCTTCAGAAGAATTTGCAGAAAAACTAGCCTTACCACTAAGCTGCAATATAAATTTATCACTATAAGCACAATATTTAAAATCAAGTATGAGCCACATGCTATTGAGAAAACTTTTATATTTAGTCTACATCTACATATCCCAGCTGTCTCTAAGAAAATGATAAAAGCCATGCACTATAAAATAGAAAAATCTAGATCTAAACCTAGGGAACCTAGTCAGTTTTTTCTTTTGGACGTAATTATTTTACGCACACAGAGATTGCACGGACATTTCCACTCATAAGTTTCAGAATAGTAGTCATATTATTAAACAGATTTATATTAGCCTAAATTTCAATCACAGTAATCGAACGATGCTATAGAGCACTACGCACCAGAACAACTAGACACAAGGACAGTTTTTCCCCGAATGCCATTACTCTGCTAAACAATTAATTTCCATAACACTGTCAAATTATTACCAAGTCTGTATTATTACCATTACTCTTCTCATCCTATCTCTATTCACTTATGACTATACTGCATTGCTTGTATCTTTACAATTTATATTATTTTTACTTGTTCCTAGT
>JANHJO010003847.1:187327-209009 GCA_032468235.1 Pseudoxyrhopus heterurus | reverse complement strand
AAAATGGCTGTCTGAGGAAGCTTTACAAATAGCTGAGGAAAGAAGGGAAGCAAAAGGCAAGGGAGAAAGAGAAAGATGCATCCAACTTTGCGACTAACAACAAAGGTATTTTTTATATAAAATAAAGAGTATTTTTTATTTTAAAAAATATTTTAATGTTATTTATCTTTTTAAAATTATTTTTTTAAAATAAAAAGTACTCTTTTTATCTTGTTACCTCAAGTGCTCTTGTTCATTTTGTCTGGAGCATCTTACTGACCTTCAGGCTAACTCTGGAAAAATAAGTTACTCCTTAACCGAGTAAATAATCGATTAAATAAAATTTGATCTCTAATACTTTTACTTTAATAGCAGTGTTGAGATGGTTGTGCCTTTTGCTCATTATAGATAAGTCTGCTTATTGAAAATTGAACAGAAGTGGCCAGGAAATGTAGCTCAGCACTGATGAAATGAGCCGTGATGATGTTACCTAGTTTAGGAATGAAATGTCTGCAAAAAAGCAAAACAAAACAACAACTACTGAACTCAGAAAGCATCAAGGAGCTCACTTATCAGAAAGATTTTTTTTAAATCACTATTATTTTTCTTTTCCCAAGCTATCATATTTTCAACTGAGCTTGTCTTTTCTTTATACAACAAGCCCTAGAGTACACTATTTATTGTTTTTCTGATTTTTTTTCTAGTTATATCTCAGTCCCTGACTTTCTTCCAAAAGTGAATATAAATTTCATATTGAAATAATAAAACCACACCATTTGACATGGTTGTACAATATAAACTTCAAGAGTAAATATGTCTCCCTAATCTCCTGGATAATCTCCTTTACACACCCGTCATTCCAAAAGGTATAATAATCTTAATTAAATATGCTTTTTCCCATCCAGTTTTGCTCCAGAGCACCATTCAAAAGCCAGGTGCAGCTCTCAGCATCAAAAAGATCCTTCTCTGGTGTCAGATATAGTTGGCTATTTTTACTAGTTAAAGTTTCTCACCTGTTCTCCAAAGACATTATTCATCCAAAGCCTAATTAAACCTACCTAACCATTTGGAGCAACCTGTTTTGTTTCCCAGGAGCACCCTGCTTGAGTATCTGTATGAAAATGATGTTCTTTTTAGCTGTTTGGGTTTTTTTCTCCTCTCTCCTTCCTTCTCTCTGATTTAAACAGAAAAATAATAATAAGAAGAAGAACAAAAACACTGTTTTTAGAAGAATTCAGTGTTTTTTAAAGTAAACGTTTTGAATCAAATTCAACTCAAGGTCACTACATGGATATATTCACACCTTTTTTTGTTGTCACTGATTTCTTCCATAACATTTTTTCAACTTCCCAGGCCAGTCTAAAAAGAAAAAAGGAATTTCCTAGTGGGCTTCATTCAAATAACAAGCAGATTTTGACGCTGTTTGACTCTGTTTTCAAGCTCAGCCAGGTTACTATAAGGATTTGGGTATGGCCAGTCTAGAGAAAAGAAGGGGCTGCCACAAAGAAGAGGGGTCAACTTATTTTCTAAAGCACTGGAGGGAAGGACAAGAAACAATGGATGGAAACTAATCAAGGAGAGAAGCAACCTGGCATTAAGGACAAACTTCCTAACAGCGAGAACAATTAACTGATGGAACAGCTTGCCTTCAGAAGTTGTGGAGGCTTCACGTTGTGGAAAGTTTTTTAAGAAGAGACTGGACAACCACTTGCCTAAAATATTATAGGGCCTTCTGCTTATGTAGGGGATTGGATAAGAAGATCTCCAAGGTCCCTTCCAACTCTAATCTGAATCTACCATTTGTTGTAGCTTCAACCGTAACAAAATAATATTGAAGATGTGGTCTCCAGGGTGTAGAGTGCTTTTATGTTCTTTTTTAAAGACAAAACGCTCTTTCTGAAAAATGATTTTAAAATACATCACCATGGGACTAGGATGGCCTTTGCAGCCCTTGGAGGATAAAACAGTTGGCGGGAGAGTGTGGTCTCTGGTCTAGAAATGTTACTGTTTTTTTCTTTTAGCTTTATGTATAATTCCTCCAGCCAATGTTTCTGAACAGGCAGTAAAAAAGTAAGAATTCGTGTGTATGGATGAGAAATAGGGAGAAAGGCAAAAAAATATATTTATTTATTTACTATCTTTACTTTTAACAAACAATCTTTAATCTTAAGGGGAAAAAATTAAAACAAATTAAAATGCAAACTAAGGGTACAAACTAAGAAGGAAAATGTCTATATTTTATATTCTTCAATCATTCTTCAATGATGATTCTTGATGAATGTATTTTATTTATCTTATTTTTTTCTTATGTTCTTGATGAATGTATTTACTTAATCTTATTTTCTTCTTCTGTACACTGAGAACATATGCACCAAAGACAAATTCCTTGTGTGTCCAATCACACTTGGCCAATAAAATTCTGATTCCGATTCTGATTCAATATTCACTTAATTTACTTCTCTATTGGCAATTTTTAAACACCAAGAAAGGAAATATCTAAACGCTCAAGAATTCAGCTGGATGCAGCCAATTTTTTACTTTCTTTCACATTATTCTAGAAGCCATGCTTAGGAGCCAATGTCAAAAATGAGTATAAAAGTCTATAATATTTGTACCAAGTTCTCAAACGGATGTGAAACAACTGTCATTCTTGATTAACTCTGTCCTTGTACTTTTACCAATTTGATTCTTCTAATAAGGAACCAGTCCTCTTCGTTTCAATCAAGTTCAAATTACAGTTGATAAATTTTTGCAAAAACTATTTTTAAACAGCTTTCTTTGAATATTCAAAAAATTTCCATTCAGGCTTAACTATGAATTGGTCACCTTTTGTTCTCAAATTAGATATATTTAAGTGTTGTAACTGTATTGTTGTTCTTGGAATCTATGATATATATACATTTTTGGTCCCATGGTTTACAATATCCTCCCTTCCTTACCCTCAAAGGATATAATCTTGTCTCTGCCAATGGATGCATCAAACAATGTGCTCAAGTTCATGAAAGTTTATAACACAAATACACTAATACGAGGTGTCACAAATGAGTCACATACTGAATACATGACTCATGCATATGAATACAATCACATGCATGTCTTCCACCAATATCTAATGTAGCATAAGCACTATTTGCCTAAATGCCAGGACGACAAATAAATTAATTTCTTCCACCACAAATAGAATTAATTCAACCCAAACAGTACTATGGATTGCCTTGCTTGATCATATTTTTAATACTCTACTATGATCCGAAGTAAAGTAAGTATTTGCCATATTCAGAGTTTGGGGAGAGAGGAAGAAATATTTCTTATAGAACAGCCTTCTTACTGCATGGTGGAGTAATTTTGTAATGGATGACTGTTGCAAAATTAGCTTGAAGTAAGTGTTTAGGGAACTGCAACTGGGAAGAGAATGCCCAAATCCCACTAAATCTGAGCTATTCCTGAATTATTGCTTTTCCCTTCTACATCTTTCATATACATCAGTCACTTGCAAATACCTGCCACTGAATAGTTGGAATATTTTTATGGCCCCAACAAACATTCAAAAGAAATCTAAAATTACAATAAAATGTATCCCAAATTTGGGAGAACATAAGCATTGGAAGTTCTTCATGGTGGAAAGTTTACTAGCTCTGATCAAAATACTAAAATGCACTTTAAGTAGCAATGCAAGTGATCCTGTCCTGAGCAGAAACAACTTTCTTTTGGCCTTTTTTATATTTTCCTTTTTGGGGATATATACCATAGATTAGCTTTCCAATGTGAAGACATAAAAGGCGCACTGTTAATCTATTTCAATTCAAAGATAAGAGATTTTAGTAGCCTGATTAGAATACCCATTTAAATTTGTTTCAAGTTTATCACCTGGCAATACTGATATACAAAATGGAAGGAGGAAAAGAGGCAATAGGATGAAGACAGATTCCAATTTCGAATGCTGAGTCATATGCCCAACTGTATTCTGACTTTAAAGAAAAATTTTGAGTTCAAGTTCTTGTGAAACTTGAGTGGTAAAGCAATTTAATGTATAATCTAATTTAATGATAATCCATTTGGATTGCAACTAAATGTTTAAGTACTTAAAAAGGATTTGTATTAAAATACTCAAGTCAAATTTTTTTTGTAAATTATACTATGCAGATCTTAGTATCCTGAAGATTTTAGGATATCCAGAAGCTGGCAATTTCAATCTCTTTCTAAAGTGTGCATAATACTGTAACAGGATATCCTATATTAATTTTACAAGTATTTAATCAATAATGAGTTATGTGCTAGGATTTTATCTTAGGTAAAAGAGGAGAGAGAGATGATAGAGAGATGATAGACAAACAGACAGAAATATGCACAAAGTTGGGTATATAAATTAAAAATGCAGCTGGGCAAAACTATAGAGGATAAACAATATTACAGTATTGAATGTAACAGCCAATATACATATTCAGATAGATTAAAGCCCTGAATGATTTTCAAGATGAAACCTGAAATAGCATATCCTAAGTGTGAATGTTAGACCAAATCAAAGCCTGTGAGAAACAAGCTTATCAGGTAAAAGGTTTTGGATTAGAATTTCCCTAAGCAGTGTATTTCTTTGCATGATACACCCCCCAAATTCAATTATCAATTAATCCATTCAAATATATCATCCAGCTCTTTCTCTGTTTTAAAGCAGGCCTGGCAGATAACAGAATAGTTTTACTAAAAGGCAAAAAGGGAATTTGTTGCTGGAATATATAGGATATCAAATTCAGGAAATGCATCACCTGTTTTATGTGTTTTCAAAGTTGCCTGAATATATTAGCTGTTATTTTTAAACCTAGTAAATCTTTTATTTAAAAAAAGTCTCCTCAGAGGTTTACTTAAAAACTGGTCAAACCAAAAACCACACCTAATCATATGGAGCATGGCTCATCCAGGATCCTCCACTCAAAAGTGAAAAATTATATGAAAAGCTGGTAGGAATTTCTACAATAAGTGAATTCAAAATTCATGCATAGAAATATGGCTATGTACTCCAACTTTTAAAGTGAAGAAACCTGTAGGTTCACAAATAAAAAATTCTTCCCAACAGAATTTTCCTCTGAATGAAAATGTAACTTGAGTTGATATCTGCAGGTACAGTTTGAGTTAAAAGAGTTCCAGGAAACTTTCATCCATTATCGAAATAAATACTAAAGCTATAGCTAAAATTTCATGTAGATTACATGAAATTTTACATGACTCCAGTTCCCCAAGCATACAACAGAGCAATGGTACATATTTTTGACCAAATAATCTATTTTAATTAAATTTCTTTCTCTACCTTGCAGAATACTTACATGCCTCATTTGAATATCAAATATTTTCTTTTAGACCACGTAATTACAGTCATCTGGGTTTAAGAGATATATAAAACATACTTCATTAAACAATCAAGAACACAATATTTTCAATTATCCTTGAAAACAAGGTTAAAAGGCAATTTCCCTTGTTTTCCTTCACTTTTATAGCTGCTGTATGTCCAAATATATTTAAACAGGTCTTTCTAAATAGTGTTCTCCAAGGTATGGACTTCATCTCCCATAATCCTTAAGTGAGATTAAGGCTGCATTTGAGGATCACATGAAAATGTATTGCAACCACTTTGGTTCTGTTCCAAACCTTTTCTTCATAACACCTACATAACATATTCAACAAACAAGCAAAGTCATAAAAGGACTCATTTGCATTTGAAAGTCGATAGTTCAGCATAACTAACAATTGATGAGTCCTACATATCTAGGGTTAGGGAGAAGCAATGAAGCAGTTGTTGGCTGTTATCCAACTCCTCTCCCAGATTAGATGTATAAATATAATCTCTGGAATAAAATTCCATTTTTTAAAATGATACCAATCCCCTGCTGATTTTTTAGTGCTGATTTTTATGCCTACTCCTCATTATTCACTAATTACTACTACAATGTATTTAAAATCAAACTAGAAAAATGCATTCTTTAATAGCAATAGTGTTTTAGATACAGTTTCGATGTGGCATAGGAGACCCAAATTATATTCCACCCTCAACAATATAAGATCATTGACTGATTTTGGGCTAGTCATTCTTTTTCAGCTGAGTCCACTTCAGAGCATTGTTGTTGTGAAGAACATTATGTACACCATTTTGTGCTCCTGAACAAAAAACAGGTTATTCATCTCACGTATAAATAAAAGACAATTATTCCAAACTCTCAACATATTCAGTTGTGTTAATCGCTATAGAATAGTGCTGCATTAACAGGCCTTGATTACAAATCAAATTATTTTTACATTTGGCTTCTTACTTTGAATGTTGACAATTTTAAAAATGTGACTAGTCCAATAGGCTATAAGATTATCTAGGTTAAAGTGAAGGAGATGATTTATCTAATACATTGTAATTGCTTCTTAAGGAGTAGAATAACACTATGGGCATTTATATTTAAGTCCATAGTGGAAAATAATTAATTCCATTTACAATTTACCTCAACCCAAACAAGAATATTCTGGCTTCATCTCATGATGCTAACTTAAAACCATTAATATGGTTGATGTGAACCCTTCACCAGCTGAACAACTAAAAGTTTCTGTTCTTGGAACTCTTAATTTTTGGACAAAATGAGATCCTTTAACTTTACTGAAAACAAAGCATAAAGCAAGAATTCTGCCAACTGCTTATCAACTGTAATACTAACTTGGAGAACAACCACATGTGGTCTTATATTAGAAAGAAGATAAAAATAGAAGTGTTGCTAGCTCACTAACTTTGAACAAGAAAACCTCAATTTACAATAGTTAAGCCACTTTTACACACAGTTGTGCAGACTGCACATCCCATTTTTAAAATCCAAAACTTCTACTAAGCACATAGTAACAAAAATAAAGCAACAACTTTCCCAATTCAAATCAGCATTCACAAATCTCTGAAACATCATCCACCCTCCCACCCCCAAAATATTATTTTATTCCTGATTCTCAGTTGCTGGAGGCTTGCACAAGATTCAAGTGTCATTAAAAATGCTAAAAAGTATTCATTACGAATAATTATCTTTGGTGCCAAAGGCATAGCAAATGTAATTATGTGAAGCAGAAGACAGGAAGGACCAACTGTATTGGACTCCTGATGTTCTAATCAGGCAAAAAGAGAATAAAGGAAGGTCTGAAGCCCATAATGACAGCCCTGCTGTGGGAAAAATTGTGCTATTTTCTACATTTAAATAAAAGCTCAAACTGCAAAGGATGACATGAGATAAATAACTGGTCATCCAACAGCTTCAGTTATTTAATCTTCCTGAATCTCTGGAAGCAACTAAATTCAAAGGTCAAGCTTCTTTTTCAAACTTGCCTAAAGATAGTAAAACTAGTCATTTTCAACTATAGATTGAAAAGGGAGGGAAGGAGGGAGAAGTCATTCCCTCCTACAAGAATTAGCAAAATGGGTTTTGATTTTGTGGCATGCATAATATTATTCTATATTATAAGTATACAAAAGCAGGTTCTTTTCTTCCAGATTTTTTTTAAATGAAGTCATGTTACTACTTCCTCAACTAATAAAGCTTACTGACATTGACTCTGTTTTACATAATTATCATAATATTGAAAGCCAAATAAGGTCTGCAATTCTCTTTTCTATTCCCCCCTCCTCTTCCCCTTGGGCGGGAAATTAATACTGTAACTTGAATTTTCACTTTTCCTGAACATACTATTTGAGAGTATGCCACACCAAAAGACAAAGCACTTACTTTCAAGTAACATTGCTAGGATAAAGAAATAAAGTATGCTTCTCACTTTGATCTTATACTTGTAAGAAAGAGATTAATCCTGAAACAATGCCATTCTTACAGATGGATGCAGGATCTAACAACAACCTTGAAGTAATGCATAAAATGGTTTGGAAAAGTTTGATAAAGAACCCGAGATGAAACAAACCAGTGTAAGAGAAATAATGAAGTATACCTCCTTTTTCAAGCCCATATATCCCCACCCCCATGCCTTTCCATTCGTCACCAAAACAAAGGAGATATTTCAACCCATCCATAGCTCTCCATCTGGAATCTAATGCAATTTCCATTAAAGAAGCTAGTATCCATCTCCTTAAAATCCCCATGAATACAGCTTTCTTTTGAAATTTCACCTTTTAGATCACAACTTTGTAAATAATATTTAATTAATATAGACCCCCCCCAGAGATAACACTTCATCCACAATAACATGGATTAGCATAAAGAATTAACTGTTTAAAAGACGTGCATATATCCACAAAAAATTACAATCTCCAGCATTTATGGGTTATTACAAAACTGTTTACATCAAACCTTTGAAGGAATTCTTACATTATAGTAAGTATACTAGAGACTGAATTTTGAGGGTGGGGATATTCAATGTCTTTAATTCCTTTAAAATGACACGTGTGGTGTTTTTTTTTAAAGGAACTCAAATTAAGAATCTTTTTTCAAAGGGACTATTCTATATCCCTATTTAGTTCCAAGAGAATTTTCAAAGAAACATATACCCAAAATAAGATTTGTTTCTAAGCAAGAATCGTCAGCTGCCATTAAAGCCACACCTTAAAAAGTTCCTACCATACAGCAGACAAGCAAGTACAAACTAGTGGTGGCTCTTTTCAGATAAAATAGCAATAAACTTAAAGAGTAAGCAAGATTTGATATTAGAACATGAGGTTTTTTTTAAATAAAAGAATGAAATGCATGCCATCAAATTTTTAAAAGGCTCTAAATACAAGAGTGTTTTGTTTTGACTTTTTAAAAAACATAAGTGGAGTCTAACAACCTTTCACAGAAATATAAATATTTAACATTTAAACCTGACAACACAACACTAAAAGATAAAATGCCTTCCTGCTAAGCGCAATAGTGCCTCAGAACTGGAAGGCAGCTGTTGTTCCCTCGGCCTTCTCTTTTGTTGCACCTAATCTCATGTCAAGTCATTCAACCAGTTCCAAAGAGATGAAGACATAATTGAATCAACCTCATACAAAAAAAAACTGTTCTTAAATAGCAATATGGAGACATTAATTATTCTATACAAGCCAACAACAGTATTTTCCTTCTTCCATCTCCCACCAAAACACACACACACATACACAAAACCTCTTGTATAAATACATGCATGTACAGACAATGAAACTGAAAACAACTCTCGGATTTGGCAAAGACACTAAATAGTCAGCTCAATCAAAAGGCTATAGGAATAGATCCTTAACAGCAGTTTTTGTAATGCATTAACATAATAACTTGAAATAAAGCTTCAGGAGCCCAATCCAATTTCAAGAAAACCAGGATAATTCTCACTTCCCATTCACAAGCAGATAAGTATTATTATTAATTAATAGGAGTCATAATGAATTATCTGGAGATGAATAAAGTTCACATTTAAGAAGTTACTGATGACCCATAACAAGCTGGCATTCCAACTGCAGATCTTAAATACTGACTCATCAATTCACATAAAAATAGAAGAGGGAAATCAAACTCCACCCACTTTCCCTCCCCCACCTTCAAAGAAAGCAGTTTAACCTACTTATCTGAGCCATTTCTTCTTGCCCAAGAGAACATCTAATTATGAGCAATCCTCCCCTATTTGAAATGGGTTTTGAAATATCTCAAGCGACAAGAAGACCCCCTAAAGTGTGTGTTGCAGAATTTAGGCAAAAATATTTTCAAGCTCTTGTTGTAAGCAGGATGCTCAAGGTACCTTTGCAGATACCAAAATCAAGCTCTCACCTGCCAACAGAATGTAAACAGTGGTCAGCAAGTTAATGCTTGATATGTAGTTGGCTGGAAGGCCTCTTATTTCGTAGACTCCCTGATTGTATCAAGTCAGAGTTTCAAGGCCTAATACTGTGAAGAATGATATGAGTCCTCCCACCACCCCCCTTCACATTTTCGAAAGTGTGTTATTTCCTTCTGTTCCTTCACATTATAGAAACTTCCCTTTTCACATTCTTCTGTAAAAAGAATCACTCTGTCTCCGGGCTTAAGTTCCTATTTTTTTTTTATTTTGCTATTCACTCTACTGTATTCCTCCTGCTCAAATAACACCTTCCCTATTGGAAATGCTGTACATTTTAAAGGCTCCAAGGTCAATTCAGAAAGGGCATTTTTAAAAAGGGATAGAAAACTAATTTCCTTCTCCCCCCCCCTCCTTTTGACAAAAGAACTTCTACAGAAAAAAACAACCCCAAATTATCTGCAAATTTAGATTGAAACAAGTTAGACCGGCAATTTTCCTATACCTCTTACTTCCAAAACTTAAAACTTCAATACAGATACTATACTCACAAGGGGATTCACATGGGGGGGGGGGGGGTTAGGGAGCAGGGGCTTATGGGATTGCATATCGAAAGGCTGCTTTTGGCGACCAATTTCTGCAAGTCAAATAAACAAAAAGCAAGCGCACCCCAAGTGAAGACGCAATCAGTTAAGAAATTAATGCAACCCTCCCTGTAGGGAAAGGTATCAACATATGGAAGTGAAATCACTCCGTCAGGCTTTGTGACTTGTTATTTTCCTCCTCCCCCAGCAGAGCTATTGTTATAGGAGCCAACTAGTTTATTTTTATTTTTTTAAAGTGTTAAGGAGGGAAGGAAGATTTTTTTTTTTTACAATGATCTTTATAATCGTCAATAATAAAATACACCACCGGAGCAGATTCAATTCCGCCCAGGAAACCCTGAAAACGAAACTGACAAAATGGATCAATAAACTTCTCATTAGCAAATCTGCCCCCCCCAGTCCCCCCATCTGTGCCAAACACATTACAAATCTTGCTTCCAGGAACATCTCTTGAGTCACAAAGAGGTCCTGCCTTTCCCTTCTTCCCTCCCCTCCCCCATTCGAGATTAAACATATTGAATATTGAAAACAAAATACCTATATAGAAATGTAATGGAAGTTTCACCAACATCGACTGGGAGAAGGCAGAGAAGGGGGAGAGAGAATCGAGAAGCAGAAGTAAGCGAGGCAAAATCGTTATATATATATATATATATATATTTTAAATCACGAAACAGTAAGAAGTTTAGAGGAAGCAGAGGAGCTAAATGTTTGTCTTCCCCATCTATCTTTTTACCTCCCTCCCTCGCTTTGCAGGAAGGTGGAAAGAAAAGAAGAAGAAATGCAGGGTCATAAGGAGAGCTTTTTAAAGGGTAATTATTTTAGAATATTAAGTGCCTTTACCTTTATGATTCTCCGCTGCCAAGTGGTAGTGGCTGGTAGTAGTGGAAGATAAAACTGACACAACAGGAGTTGCTGCGTTTGAATGAGAAAGAAGAGAGGAAGGAGGGATTCGGAAGGAGGGAGGGAAAGAGGGAGGCGGCTATTGGGAGTTTTTGAGGCTGGTTCGTGAGACACGCAAAGACACACACACACAAACACAAACAGGATACACACCTGATCCTTTTGGTTTCATTCTCCAGATGCCATGGGGAGGAAAAGGGGCTTAGCAGGAAAGGAAAAAGGAAGACAATGTAGAGAATCTGAGCTGCTCTACCATACCATGATTACAATCCAACTGGGCAACATCCTTGGCAAAATTAGAAAGCAAAATTTGGTTATGTTTGTACACATCCCTGCCCCCCCCTTTATTTGGGGGTGGGGGGTGGAGACTGTTTTCCTGCATTTGTTTTACATAAATGGACGGATCCTGTAGGTATAAACTGTCTGTGAAGCAATTGCTCAAGGTGCATTATAAAAGTAATCTGTGAACACACAGGAATATAAAACGCATACTCTGTAAACGCCTTGGGGCGAGGACCTATTTTTTATACATACACACACACATATAATATTCATAGTCATATTACTTAATTATAATAATTTATATATTTATAAGTGAATTATATACATGACATGTTTATCTTGGCATGGCATTCACGGCCTTTTAAGCCTCCTTGGAAAGAGCGCGGGCAGATAAAACAAATCCAATTCCCCCCTCCTCAGAGGCTCTTCAGGAGGAAGCCCCGCTTGCAATGCACAGGACTTGTTCCCCACGCAGGGTTGCACTTGCATCCTTCGTGGACCCGTTCCTCTTCGGCAGTTTCACCCACTCCTGAGCATGGGGATTACCACTCGCCGCGCGCCCCGTCCTGGAAGGAAGCCCCCCCCCCTCGTTGCTTAGGCTGCTGCGTCCCCGTCCTTTGTTTTATAAGTGGAAGGGGCTGAACCTCCGGAGAGAGTCACCCTGCAACGGGGGAGAAAGGGTGTCCCCCCCCCCCCAACGATCTCTCAGCATAGCCCTCTTTTCAAGCTGGGGAACAGTCTTCCACTTGCCCCCTCCCCCTTGCTTAAGGGGCACCCAGGAAGCCCTGCGCCATTGGAGAGGGTAACCTGTCGTTAGGGCGAGGGGAGGCTCTCAGGGAGCCTCCTGGGCGCGGACTTCCCACCAAGGAGAAGCCGGCTTTAGCTTGCCCAGCCTGTCCCCCTTTACCCTCACGCCCTCCCTGCCCAGCCGGGCTCCTCCCCGGCCGCCTCCCTGCGCCCCAGCCGTGGTCAGAAGGCGGGAAACGGAACGAGCCCCGCGGCGCTGAAGATATTGGCCCATCCTTCTTGGGCGCGCGTGGTGGCTCCGTCCATCCCCGCGCACCTCGAAGGGTCCGTGGGGTGGGGAGGGGCTGTGGCGCCAAGAGTGCCGAAGTTTGCAATGGGGGTTGCAGCACTCAAAAGATGCATTTTGCGGGAGGAGGAGGCAGTTTAGAAGGGGGAACCGTTCCTGGGTCAGGGCGCTGCCAGGGCTGCTTCGCCCTCTTGTTTGCTGCACCACGTGGAGAAGGGAGAGGTGGAAAGGGACAAGGAGGGACAGGGAAAGGGGAGCGTTTCAGCAAAAAAAATAAATAAAAAGCCCGGGCTTTCAGTTGGAGGAAAGACTCCGGCTGGGGAGATATTGGGGGGTGGAGGTGTCTAGTCATGCATACGGATGGGGCTTTTCCCCACGTACACATCTGGCTTGTCGCCAACATTGCTCCCTGTGGTCTCCGTGGGATTGTCTTGTGAAGAGGCTGGAAGAGATAATGATAAACTTATCTAAAGGCATCCTTAACAATGGATAGGAAATATGCTAGAGACGGCTTTTGGGCATTCTTACGTGTTAAGACTGAACGTCAGTGCTAAACTGGTTCAAATAGGTTGCATTATGCAGATCGGCCTTGCAAAGTTCTACTAGTAACGCTTTAGAGTATCTGAAAAGACTGAGGTGGAATTTTTAAATCCACAAGTGCCGAAAACCGGCACTTAGACCTCTAATTCTGTACAGAGATACTGAACTGTGAACAATTAGAATAATGCAAAACTTTCTGTAGCCTTAACTGTAGACCTGAAGAGTGGAACCAGATTAAGCTGTAATTGATTTAACTTTTCCTATCTCAGAGTTACTTGAATGGCTGTTCTCTAGTATGTTTCATATGCTAAACACTGAGATAGCTTATACAAAAAAACCCATGACTTTTACAGATCTCTGAGGTATTAATCTTGTACACATTTACCAAGGATAAAATCAGTAGGCCTTGCTTTTGATTGTAAGTATAGGATTGTTTAATGAATATACTTACTTTGATTATGTATGATTAAGCTATTTTTACCCCTATCAACCACATAGACTTCCTTTTATTTTATTCTAATTTTACTTTTCTTTTATTTTAGAAAAAAAAGGATGAGCAAAACAAGTTCAATAAAGGATGACCATGTGACACTGAAATCACTTATACTTAATCTACAAATAGGAGCAATTTGTTCATAAATGCAAATAGCATCAGGTCTTCAACCCCAAGTAACTGGTCCTATTAGCAATTTTAGATTTTTGTTATCTTGACTTTATTATTTTTTTAATAAATAAGAAAATGAACCTGCTTAATATTGTTTCTCCTGTTTTCCCTACAACAGCCCTGTGAGGTAGGTTCAGCTGAGAGAATGACTGCCCCAAAGTCACCCATCTGGCTTTTATTCCTAAAGTGGGACTGGATCTCATGGTGCCCTAATCACTAGATTAAACTGGCCTTTTAATTTACTTATTTATTTCTATCCCGCCTTAACTGTTTTACAAATAACTCAAGGCGATGAACATATCCAATACACCTTCTTCCTCCTCCTGGTTTCCCTTCAACAATAACCCTGTGAGGTGGATTGGGCTGAGAGAAACTATGACTGGCCCAATCATGAATATATATTTATTGAAGCATATTTATTAGCACTTTAAACCAGGGTTTTCAGTTCTAATTCAACAGCCTAACTTCATCATGCTTACAGTTAGTCCTTGACTTACAACCACACCTGGGACCAGAATTTCCACTGCTAAGCGATGCACGTTTTAAGTGAGTATGACACTTTTTTTTGCTAAGGTTTTAAGCAAGCCACTAGTTAGTGAATTATGTCTGTCTTTCCCCATTGGCATTGTCAGAAAATCTTAGGGATGGTTCGGAAAAGGCAATCATGTGACCCCAGGACACTGCAACCATTTTAAATATAGGTAGTCCTTGACTTACAACAGTTCATTTACTGACCGTTCAAAGTTACAACACTGAAAAAAGTGACGGCCATTTTTCACATGACCTTTGTAGCATCCCCATGATCATGTGATCAAAATTCAAATGCTTGGCAACTGGTTCATACGACTGCTCCTGTGTCCCAAGGTCATGTGATCACCTTTTATAACCTGAATAAGCAAAGTCAGTGGGGAAACCAGATAACAACTGTGTTACTAACTTATCAACTGCAGTGATTCACTTTAACAACTGTGGCAAGAAAGGTCATAAAGTGGAGCAAAACTCAACAACAGAAATTTTGGGCTCAGTTGTAGTCATACGTCGAGGACTATCTGTACATGCCGGATGTCAGGCGCCTGCATTTTTAATCATGTGAGCGCAGGGTTATAAATGCGAGTAACAAGGGAATGGTTGTAAATTGAGACCTGTATTAATACTAAAATGGGGAGTGTATTAGATTTTGAGAATGAGCAATACCACCTCCACACATAGAAAGTCTGTGTTTACACAATTTGATTGAGTCAACTGTGCATCAGACATTGAACTATAAATGACCTGCATCATACTCTAGACTTAAAATGTGATTTCTATTTTGATATTAAATGTATTACAAAACTCAGCCATTTATTCCCTCTCCCTAATAATAAAGTGTACTCTTCTTTTACATACATAGCAGAGTTTGGTTATAAAGGAAAGAATTGGAGACAGAAAACGAAGACTGGGTTGCCAGTCAGATAGATTTGAGCAGAATGAGATGCTCCACTTAGAATAGCAATAGCACTTAGACTTATATACCACTTCATAGCACCTTACAGCTCTCTCTAAGCAGTTGGCAGAATCAACATATTGCTCCCAACACTCTGGGTCCTCATTTTACTGACCTTGGAAGGATGGAAGGCTGAGTCAACCTTGAGCCTGGTGAGATTCGAACTGCCAAATGTCAGCTGGCAGTCAGCAGAAGTAGCCTGCAATACTGCATTCTAACCACTGCGCCACCACAGCTTAGAAGTATCTCTTGTTGGGTTATAACCAGAGGTGGTATTCAGCCAGTTCTGACAGGTTCTGGAGAACCGGTAGCGATAATTCAGAGAACCGGCAAATACCACTTCTAATTGGCTGACCATGGCAAATACCATCTCTGATTGGCCAACTGCATAGCCACGCCCACAGAACCAGTAGTAAAAAAATTTGAATCCCACGACTGGTATAACAGAATGAACACAAAAGCCTGTGCTGAATACAAAGGTACTACAGTATTGAGAGGAAGGGGAATGGAATAACGGAGAACCTAGTCAATAAAAACCATCATTTTGTATTCCATAATAGCAATGGACGACAAAAGAGAAAGAAACTATAGGTAAGGGTGGAGATTTCCAATGTATTATGCATCTACGGTAGGTAATGATGATAAACCAAGATTCACATAGCAACAGAGATAAATTATTCTGGCATCAAGTGGCCATCCTCATTTTTGCAACCCAGATCTGCTAGCCCTAGCCACTATACTTTGTATATGAAAAGGGAGGCAATATCTCTGGGTATCCAAATTATTCTCCAAATGTTGCTTGAAATAGGGCCAATAAGCAACACTTGAACCACAAATACGTTCTTGGAGAACTCTTTTAATATGTTTCTATGCATGTATGGTTAAATCTTTTCTTTCAACACAAAGGTGGCAATAATGAAACCTGCTTCTTCAATTTGATTTTGGCGTATTTCCAGCAAATCTTTGCACAAAATAACACCATGTGGTTCTTTAAATTTGAAAAAAAGGAATTGATTTGTTTTGAATGGTCATTTTAGCCTAGTAAGAATTAGGCAAAAGATTTCTGAGAAAACAATTATATGATGGAAGACCTAATACATAATTAACATTTCCATTTTTTTTTGTCATCCTTGTAAGAGTATAATAATATTTATTTAGAACATATGAACACTTTCTCATATGTTATTGGGGGGTGGGGTGTTAAGCCAGAATCTTCTTGATAACTGGATAGCCTGGGCACCAAAACTACATGAGACGGGGGTGTTTTATACAGATAATTGGGTAATACAATAAAGTGATAGTATAATTAGAGAGATAACCTGGTGGGCATTTATTCTAAGCTGTTCCCTTTTCCTTCAGTAATGCCTTATGTACATTTTTAAAAATCATTTCTTTTTATTAGTAGCCAACTGAGAAAAGAATAGTTATAAATCATACACAGGTAAGAGCTAACAGTGCACCTTTTGTACATACAGGTATTTCTATGGTATCATCAGTATTTGAGTCTTGGATTTGTAATAAGAGAAGCTATCAATTCATGGCTTACAATTCCATAGAAACTGAGGAATTTTAAGAGTTTGTCTTAAATAGGTCTTAAACGTTTATTCAGCAATCTTTGGAGCTCAACTTGGTGAACTCTGCAGATTAATGTATCTAAATTAGATCTCCAAAAAAACAATGTATTTTAACTTTTTGAAATGCAATGCAAATGAAATATATACTGCTATGGTTTCCAGGAATTTTCAGAGAGAAAAATGGAGGGGTTAAATTGTCATCAAACTTCTGTGGAAAAACTGATTCACCAAGGACAGGCTTAATGCATTATCTGTAAGTTGGATTCTCTTAGTTTTTACCTTTTCAGTAGCTGTAGGAAATTTATTTTAATGCTGCACATGTTCTGTCCTAAAACATGAGGGTAACGATAGTGATCTTGCAAGAAATTTAAAAGAAAATCCACAAAGACTTAAGATGACAGGTGTCTTGCACTCAAAGATATGTTACTGTCATTGGGTGTCCTCACTGTTCTTGGTTCATGCATTCTTTAGTTCCTTTGCTTGAATAGTCAAGAGTTGTGCTTAACTTTAGCACTTAATATTTCCCCATAAAAAATTAATTCCAGCCATTAATTTCTGTGGGACCAAAGAAAAAGTTCTCTTTAGGGAAGGTAAAGTTTTACTCATTTAATCTGGCCCACAGGATTCCACAAGAAGCACTTGAGATGTGAACAAGTCCTAAATTGTAGCCTTGCTCTTTCATTTTCCTATTTTTGTTCTGCATTTTGCTTCTCAGCAAAGAACGTCCTTTTTTTGTTCATAAACCTCCTGAATAAGATAGAAAAACTGTCATATTTTCATAGGCAAGTGAAGAATTTATCCTTTTTAGTACTACATTGGCAGAGCAACTCCTATTGTACCCAGTGAAGCTAGAACAGTGTGCCCAGAAAAACGGTTGTGATCAATGCAACAATTTGTCATGTTTAGGTTATTTTCAGTTGATAACAAAAAAATTCAAAATGATGGACAATCTTCTAAATGTAGACATTTTTCCAAAACTACTACATTAAAAAATGATTTGCTTTAAATTAAATCACAAGCTTAATACTGTAATCTGTGTTTTCCAAAGATCTTTAGTATTTTTTTTAAAAAGTATATTCTAAAAATATCCTTCAAAAACAGAGCACATATATTTGTCATATCTAGAAGGGTGTGCTTGATTGTAATTGTGAAGTTACTATTCAACACACACTTGTTCCAGGATGACTGTGGGCAATATTGCGGAAGGAATGGAATAGAAAATAAAAATGGAACGGAATGGAGAATGAAAAAAAAAGCTGAACTTTTTTTTTCTTTGCAAACTGTGTGAAAAACAGCACAATTGTTGCAAAGAGGAAGTTCCTACATACACTTATAAATCAAGTTTTATGCCAAAAGCATCTTACTATTGTGCATATAAAAGTGAGAAGTTGCAATAAAGAAACTAAGGTTGAACAGCATCTTCCTTATATTGTGTTCTAAATTGGGATTTCTCAATCTTGGTGACTTTTAAGATGTGTGGACTTCAACTCACAGAAATCTGTGTCAATGCCATCTAGGGAATGCTGGGTTTTGAAGTTCACACCTCTTAAAGTTGTTGAGGCTGAGAAAAAACTGTCTTAAATGAAAGAGAGAATATATGGGCTTTGGGATGAAGAACTATTCTGAACATAATTTCTACTCTGCAGTTCATTCAAACTGGTTAGAAGTATAATTACAGATAGTCCTTGACTTATGACCACAATTGAGCCCACAATTTATGTTGCTAAGTGAGAAATTTGTTAAGTGAGTTTTGGCCCATTTTACGACTTTTCTTGCCACGTTTGTTAAATGAATCGCTTTTTAAATTAATAACATAATTAAGTGAATCTGGTTTCCCCATTGACTTAACTTGTCAGAAGGTCACAAAAGAGGATCCTATGACTCTGGAACACTGCAACTGTCATAAGTATGAACCACTTGTCAAGCATCTGAATGTAAATGGTATGACCATGGGGATGCTGCAGCAGTCATAATTGTGAAAAATGGACATAAGTCACTTTTTTCAGTTCCGTTGCAACTTTGAACGGTCACTAAACAAAACTGTTGTCAGTCAAGGATTACCTGTAGTGTGTGGGTTTTTTTCCTGTCAGTTTTGGGATGCTTGGATTATGAAGATTGCTCTGCTCTCTTTCATGCTGAACAATAAAAAAATAATAATCAAACAGGGCTCAGTCTAAGATATTGTTGGTCCAGGAACAAGAAAGCAAAACATCCCCTCTCCTCCATTCCAAAGAAAAAGGTATGAACAAAAATTCTAGTGCCATGCCACATTCATCTTTTATGAACTAAGAACGTGTCTGTTTGGTGATTTGCACATTCAAATCCTGACATTAATCATTAGTGGAATTGCCTGGTTACTGTCCCATCATTCTTCCTGCAATCTCAAGCTGTGAGGGCAGCATGACAGCAGAGCCTCAATTTTGCAACCAAGTGCTTTTTCTCAACCTACCCAACCCTGTTTTATAAGCTCGAGCTGTATACCGCTTATACTGTTAGCCTCTGCTCCCTCTGAAGTAGAAGAAAGGGGAAATTATCCTGAGCAAAAAATTTCTTAGCATCACTTCCACATCACCACAGTTTCTGTTTCACTGGTGTCATTAAAATCACTTTATCCTCCTGCTCTACACAAAGGACAAAACAACCACTACCACATCTTTATACTTTACATGTTTACTCCTCTTATTCCAAAGAAAAGGGAGAGATAGAACTGTGAAGACTTTTACCCTAAATCAAGCCAGCATTTTTCTTAAAAGACTTAGAAGGTCAACTACAAGGAAAAGCAATAAGACAATAGTTCCTCCAATAGAGATTCAGATTGTCCGCAAACTGCAAGTTTTTGTCATTGCAGAAAGAAAGTTCAGAGAGGAAAGATCTATTCTGATTAATATAGTGGAAATCCTTAGATGTTAATTGTTTAGATCTCAAACTCAGCCAGTGGAAAACCCTGCTTTTCACCTGGTAAAAAATGTTGATATAGAATTGCCCTTTCTGTAATATTGAAGCAGAATTTTGTATGGTAGTCTTTGACTTAAGGCCAAAATTAGGACCGGAATTTCCATTGCTACACAGTTGAGTGAACTGTGCCTGGTTTTACGACCTTTTTGGCCAGTGGGTTGTTAAGCGAAGCACTGCAGTTAAGTGAATCATACAGTCATTAAGCTTCCCCCATTGACTTCATTTTGTCAGAAACTGATTGGGAAGGTCACAAATGACAATCACTTAATTCCAGGATCCTACAGCCATTGTATATACAGCACATTCTGGTTGCCAAGCACCCAAATTTTGATCATGTAACTGGGCATGCTGCAATGGTCAAAAGTGTGAATACTAGTAATAAGTCAATTTTTTCAGTGCCATTTTAACTTCAAATAGTTGCTAAACAAATGGTGATAAGTCAAGGATTACCTATCATTCAGAAGAGAATGGTGCATAGTGATAATGATAGATATGTAGGGCAAGCAGCATTTGGGCTGGTTTGCTTTTGAATATTGTACCACAAAGGCAGAAACAGTAGCATCTGTGACCTGATACAAAGAACTATTTTATATCCCAAGTTTTGAGATCAGCACAGGAACACTTATTTTGATCCCTCTGCAGTATTTTTATAGGATTTTCCTGCAAAAAAAATGCTTTATTAAAGCATCAGCAATATGTAGCTAGTTACAGCTAAACATTATATAGCCTTTCTTGCTTTCCTTTAGTGATTCAAGTTTGACAACAAACATGAGTTAAAACAAACTAGAAATTACAGGGTGATTTCTTTGTCAGTGTTATGGCTTGGGTTCTCTACAAATTGCACCATGGAAACCTTGTTTATACTTGTTATTTCTATATAGATGTCAAACTTACACATGTGCATAATTTTGCTCACTTGAGCAGCCTAGTGTAAATGAATGTTGCTTTTACCAGTACTGTGCAGTATTTTGTTCACTGCAGGTTAAACCTGACCTACCAGTTCTTGGAAAACCATATTTAGCTCTGAAACTGCACTTGCAAAAGGATCAGTGGGAAATATGGCTTTCAAACAACCCTCACCGTTTTATTAAAAAATAAATTAGTTATGTACTTTTTAATTCAAAACAATTTTTCCAAAATACCTTAAAATTATATAACAATAGTGATTAAATAACACAATAATAACAGTAGTGATTAAATTACACCATACATCGGTAATAAAAGATACACTATAGACAGTAAAAAACTTAGACATTCTGTGCAAGGCTTTCATCCAGAAAGAATATTTAAGTTAGCATTTAGCGTGCTCTTATGGATACTACTGATAAGGTTATGTTACATATTTTTTATTCATACAGTCACCATTTGAAACTTTTTCCTCCCTCAAGAGTTCATGAGATCCTTCACTTTAACAAAAGCATAGCTTGAAAAGACAAAATAAACAAAAAATAAATGATAGTATCAAACTGGATGCCTGGTTGAAATATATAATTTAAGTTTGAATAAAATATTTTTTTTTCCTGCATGGCTTTGTTTTGTTTTTCAAGTTCTGAGCAGAAAACATATTGCTTTATGGTTTGGTGATGGTAGTTATTTGGGTACAAAATAGAAACTAACTTAATAAATACTTTACAATACTTAGAAAATAATTTGAAAATCATTAGGCCCAAAAGTTGTAGCAAAACATCCACAAAGGTGGGCTTTCAGGTACAGATCCCAATTGTATTGTGTCAGGAGTGACTCCAGATAAAAGGTCCAGACCACCCCCCACTCTACTGGCCTTCCGGAAAGCCGTGAAAACCTGGCTGTTCCGGCAGGCTTGGAATGGTTGACCTCACTATGGAAGATTTAGTGAGGTTTAGAGTGCCTGGAATGTTATATGGTTCTTTTTAAAATCTGTTATGTTGCGCTCTCTCTCTC
>JANHJO010003847.1:150707-161196 GCA_032468235.1 Pseudoxyrhopus heterurus | reverse complement strand
TTGGAAACTGACCTGGCATTCAACAACAGCAGCCTGAGCCCAGGGTCCTGATTTCCCAAGTCACCAGGTATACGAGGTGAGCCTTTCTTTCTTTCTTGCTCCTTTGATTTCCGGGTGCCTTCTTCCGCTTGTTGCCCGCTAAGCAGACCGCCTACCTCCTCGCCCCCCTCCCCCTCAAATGCTTGCAAACCCTAAATGTTCACAGTCCCAGTTGGGGAATTCTGGGAGTTGAAGTACACACATCTTAAATCTGCTGAGGTTGAGAAACTCTGCCCTGGCATTGCAGGGCGTATTTTCTTCTCCGGAAGGCAGATAAAACCTCATCTCTGGCTATCCGTCACCTTCACTCTCTGGTCCGCCGTCTCATAAAGCCACGAGCCATAACTTTCCATTGCTAAGCTAAGCAATTGGCAAAGGACCTCATGAGGACGGCCGGACCGCCGGCCGGACTGAGGAGAGTTGATGAGTCACCGTTCCCACCGCTGCGAACAAAAGCCAAGCCTTCGCGGGCAAGAAGCTGACGGGCTGGCTCAGTTCCTAGGCTGAGACAGGAAAGTTGCTTTTTGGCCAGCAAAGGTCGGCTTTTCCAGGGTTGCCTTTGCTCGCACGTGCTGCTGCTCCCGCGACAGGCCCCCCAGACAAGGGATAAAGGCGTGGGATAAAAGCGAGGAAAACAGCCGGGCGATAGCTGTGAGGAAAAATGGACGAGAAAGAGAAACAGCAGCCTTGCTTGCAAAGTTAGCTGCTCCATTAAGGAAATTGATCTCCTGGGTGTGTGTATTTGACAACACTACACAACTGGTGTGCCGTTGCCACCTACTGTGGTATTTTTTTCAACTTCCTGGTGTGTTATTATAGTCATGAGATCATTATTATTATTATTTTATTATTTATTTGATTTGTATGCCACCCGCTCCCGAAGGACTCCATTAGCCAGATCCAATCCTCTTAAGCTATCTTAAGTGTATAGACATAACATTTGGGTCATGAAATATATCTACAACTGTATAGTATTGATTATTTTAAAATTATGGGTGGATGGATGGATGGAGAGTTAGAGATAGATTGAAATTAGATAAGAGATAAGATAAACTTTATTGTCATTTTTTTCGGTGGGCAGTCTGATACACATTAAAAAATGAAATTATGTTGTCTGCTCGCAAAAGTGTACACATAACACACATATACATATGTCTATATCTACACCCTACATATAAATATTAATCACTGGCCATCTTGAATACATAGAGAGACAGAGAGATAGAATATATGCTATAGTTACAATTGTGTTCTTTGTATTTCCTTCCATTTTTTCTCCCTTTTGTTACTTTTAAGATTTGTACCAGTATTTGTTTTGTTTTTAATAGGGAAATAAAGCAAATCAGATTGGTGCATAGGTGCAGATTGGTAATTTAAGTACCTGGATTGAATGTTTTTATGGAGAAAGTTTTAATAGCTTTATTTTTGCTGTGATTGTACAGAACAATATATTCCTACCGCTCACTGTCTAATACTTGTTAGTTGTTGCCATATTCTCAAGATTCATAAGATTATGGTTAAATTAATAATAGTGGTGATGGGTGCACTGTTGGAAGACTTGAAAGACCAGGGTAAGGATAGATTGTTATGCAGTCATCACTGACACATAATCAAAAATAAAGTTTGCCCAAATGGTAAACCTATTTTCTTATGAATAAATTTTTGTTGTATAAAAGTAATAAAAGCAACAAAAAACAGAGATTTTGGAGAAGTCTTCTAACACACATACATATGGACATACACAACTATTAACATTACATTTTTCTGCCACTCATCACACCTAGAAGGCAACTCTGGGTTTACTAACTTCCACTCAGCATGTGTTGGATCAAAGACAAAGAATCTGGGATTAAATTTCATGCAGAAAGACAGCTGTTTGGGTAACTGAGCTAGTCCTGCTTTACAAGTCAGGCCAAAGTGGTGTGGAGATATGGATCTTGCCTTGTATACTTTAGAGCACTGTTTTTTAACCTTGGCAATTTTAAGATGCATGGACTTCAACTCCCAGAATTCTCCAGCTGGCATAGTTGTTGGAGACTGCAACAGTTAGTAACACAGTAGTTAAGTGAACCAGGCTTCCCCATTGACTTTGCTTATCAGAAGGTCACAAAAGGTGATCTCATGACCCCGGGACACTGCAACCATCATAAGTATGAACCAGTAGCCAGGCGTTGGAATTTTGAACACGTGACCATGGGGATGCTACAACGGTCATAAGTGTGAAAAAGTCATCAGTTACTTTTTTTTTTACTTTGAACAGTCACTAAACAAACTGTCATAATTTGAGGACTACCTATAGTCTTTGACCTATGAAAGTAACTAAGCCCAGAATTACAGTTGTAACTCATCCTGGCTGTTAAGTGATTCATTTTTTGTTTTGTTCATTAAGTGAGTCCCCATGCATGAGTGTATGGTCATTATCCATTGTCTGCAACAAGTGCTTTTCCCGGAAACATTGTAAATCATAATCATGTGACTACAAATGGCCATAAATTCAGGGGGGATGTCAAACACTGAAAATGTGATCATATGACACAGGGAGGGAACACAGCCATTGGAACTTTAAATCCGGGTCATTAAGTACCTTTTTTGGGTCCATCGTAACTTCAAACCATTGCTAAGGGACCAGCTGTAGGTCAAGGTCTACCTGTAATATTGTAGCAGATGCCCTTCAGATGCTGTGACACTGCCATCCAGGCTAATAGCCGTTGATCCCTATGACTTCATGATTTGGGGTCCAACTCCCCCTCTCCCTCTCCCTCTCCATTTTTTTTTTTTTTGGAAGCCAACTAAGGTGGTAGCTAGCACGTATTTCATGGTAGCAAATTCTAAAGCCGAATTACATGTTGTGTAAAAAAAAAAGTATTTCCCTCTGTCTTGGTTCTTCCAGGATTTAATTTCATTGAGTGACCTCTGGTTCTGGTACAGTATTTTGAGAAAGGGAAACTCACTTTCCCTTGTCCACCTTATCCATACCATCCATAATTTTTTAAATCTCTTAGGTCCCTTCTCATTCACCAACTTTCTAAACTACTGTAAAAAGCCCCAAGTGTTGCCTCTGAGGGAAGCCACACCAGACCCTTGATCGTCTTAATTGCCCACCTCTGAATCTCCTTTAGGTCCACTATACATACATACATACATACATACATTTGAGGTGTCACACAATATTCCAGAGGTGTCCCAGCCACATCTGGAAATGGAGAGATACAGTTCATCAAGTTGCCCCATGTAACTTAGTATTCCTTTTGCACCAAATTTTCTCAGGTAACATAAACCAGTATCATAACCTAATGTTGTTTTATTTGACAATCTGTTCCATTCTTGGGAGGCTTACAGTTTGAGTACCAGGGTTAGAATAAAAGGAGTTGCAGGTATCATTAAATATTTCTTTGTTGAGAGATTTGGTGTAATGAATGAAATCTGGTTACATACAAAAGGTTGATAAACATGACCACATGAATATCTAAAAAGGCAACACCTTTTCCCAACAGTTTTGTGGCAAGTTTAGGAATGTTGCAGGGTGAGAAAAATTAAATTGTGATACTATAGCATCAGACTTCAGAGATAGATAGAATAGATAGAAGTAGTATCTATTCAAATACACCCTTTTTGTTTAGTGTCGAATTTGACAGTGTTTCATGGGAATTCACATACTTGACACAGAGCTGGAAGAGCTGGCCTAATTCCTAACTGGTGACAGTGGTAGGTGGGGTCAGTCACAAAATACTCATGTATTAGATGGCAAACAGATGTAGATATTCCTCTGCAATCTTCCTTCTCCCATGTTCCTTATTACCTGCTCCATTCTTCTTTTTCCTAAACAGATAAACACACTGCCAGATGAAGCACTGGGTGCTGTCATCCAATGTCCATTTTCTCAGAATGTCTATTTGAGGTCCAGAGGGTTTATTTTTCCCCTCAGAATAAAAAAAAAAGGATGGGTGCTGTCAATCTTCTCTGAGATTTCAGTTCCTTTTCCTCTTAATGGTAACAATTTTTTTTAAAGAAGGAAAATGTTAGACCAATTAAGAACTGTACAAAAGCTCTGATGTCAATAAATAACATATCATTTACTATGATTTATGTGCTGTTATTCCACCATAATATTATTAGACATTTCTCAAATTCTTGTGTCATTAAACATACATGTACACAAGTGTGCATGCACACACAACTAGTTGAAAGTAGATGTGGATAAATGAATGACTTGCAATACATCTATACAGCAGTAATTTAACAAGGGAAGCAAAAATGACATTTTCCCCATCTCAACTTAGTTGAAAAAATTAAGACAGCTGGGTATAATGAAGGTTCTTTTCTCTAATTTATGCTATATACTGCTTTCTGTGGTTTACCTTGGCAGCACAACCCTCTGGCAACTCAATGTTCTTCCTGGTTTGGAAAATAACCAGTTTTTCATGCTTAATCTGATAGCAAGCCAAACTTTTTGGTATTGCACTCTCATTGAGTCCATCTCTCAGGAAGGTGTGCTTGAACAATCTAGATCGTCATAAGATTCGAAAGGAAGATGTCCATCGCAGCCATACAATGGATGGATTTCCACACTTCATACTCAGCCATTATTTGTTTAACCATAGTTTATTGATTGCAACTTAATTGGGTTCATGCATTGCTCCATAAAAGATAACAGACCTTTTCCCTTATACTCAGCTGAAAGCTACTTCCTGTTCAATTTAGTGCTTCTTGTCTTGTTTTCTGAAATAATCGTTTTCCTAATCTAAATTGAATGTGTAATTCTGCACCCAGACACTATGAATGTTACTGATTGTTGTCACACATGATATAATCAACTGGGATACGAGTTGTGCCCACTATTTGAAATATATAAATCTGTGTTAAGAAACAAAGAGGACATTGATTCAGCTGTCAAGGTGACATATGTGGAAAGCCTATTAAATCCAGTGTGAGAATTCAGCATGACCTTAAGTCTTCCTTTCGTAAAATCAGTAATCAGATCTCCACAACATTCTCAACACAACAATTCCCTGTTAGTCTTTAATAAGCATGGATCCATTATTCCTTCCTCAAATACTGTCTAGTACTGCTTTTAATTTAATTCTGGACAGTAAAGTTAAAATCCTAGACAGAGTACCTAATTCTTAATAAAACGATACTGTTTTTCTAGACAGAACTGAACAGGATGCGTGTTATTAGCTATTTCACGCCAAAAACTGTTTTAGATTAAACATTTGGACTACATTCTGCTTTGTATCACTACATCTGCATGGGTTTATTAATACAGGAAGAGTAAATTGGGGCCTTCATTGAAAGCAAAACATAGGGTGACACACAGGGACACAAAACAGTCTCTTCCATAGTGATTCACATCTATAGCCTGTTAGAAACAAACTTTGGGGGGAGAAAACTTCTAGGGCAGGAGTGTCAAACTCAAGGCCCAAGGGCTGGATCTGGACTGCAGGGTGCTTAGATCTGGCCCATGGAGCCGCCCTGGAAACAACAAAGGACTGGCCCATGGTGCCTCTGCCAGCAAAAATCGAGCTGGGGAGGGCTGCGTTTGGTCCTCCTGAGCTCCATCTATGCTGGCAGAGGGTTGCAGGAGACTATCGCAGTGGAAAATGGAGCTCAGGAGCTTGTTTTTGCTGGAAGAGCCCTTGGGCCTCCATAGGCACCCCCGACATGAGTGACGTCGAGCTGGCTATGCCCACCCCAGTCCCCCAAGGTCAAATACAACCAATGCTGGGCTTCAAAAATTTCAGCAACCATTTCTCTGCCCAGTTGCTGGGTGGGTGTGGCCTAGTTGGCTTCCTGCACCACACCGGGAGGCCCATTTTTGCTCTTCCTGGACCCCGGAGGCTTTCCTTGAGCCTCCAGGAGGGTGAAACAGCCTCCCCTGGGTTCTGGAGGCACTCCGGAGGCCGGAAACAGCCCCGTTTCCAGCCTTTCGGAACTTCCAGGAGGCCCGTTTTTCACCCTCCCCGAGCCTCTACGCAGGCCCTGTACTTGCCTGTCATCCAAAACGGGCTGCGTGAGGACTCCTGGGAGGGGCAGGGTGGGGCGTGGTGGGAGGGGCCAGCCAGGGGTGGTATTTACCGGTTCGCTGAACCGGTAATTAAAAATGATAAAATTAGATACTAGTTCGCTTGAACCGGGGCGAACCGGTAGCAGCCCACCCCTGAACACAATTCTGAAGTGGCCCTCAATTAAATCGAATTTGACACCACTGTTTTAAGGGATATTTTACTTCATTTAGACTGGAAAAATGTCATTTGATTCTTTTGGAAAAAATTTTTTTTTAAAAAAGACATGTTTTTACTTAATAAGTCCTTGAGTCAAACGCAGCTCCTGGATGACTTCAAGGAGATAGTTGTGCGGTTTTCTTCTCATTGACTTCTGGAAGATTTTTCTACACCTCTAGGATTTCCTAGTGGTCTCCCATCCAAATGGTAAAAAAAAAATCTGACTTAGTTTTTCAAGAGCAACCATACATGCTATCACCAAGCTTGGTCTTCTCCTGAATTTGACTAACCAATGTCTTTTGCAGTTGTGTTTCATTTTGGAAGACGTTTCAAAGCCAATAGGTATTTAAAATATGCTGTAGAAAATATGGAACTGATTACACATACAGAAGCATTTTCAGATGGCTCAGGTGAGTGAACATGTTGGTAATTATTCAAACAAACAACTGGGCTATTGAGCAAGACAATTCCTTCAACAACAACAAAAGTGAGATCACCTGAAACTATCCATAAGAAGTGCTAGACTCCGACTCCCAAAATTCCTAAGCCAATATGGCCCTGGCTTGCTAAGAATCTTTTAAATCAGTGTTTCTCAACCTTGGCAATATTAAAACCTGTGGACTTCAACTCCCAGAATTCCCCAGGCAACAAGGTTAATAATTTATTATTAAGAATGACTTAAATTATTCTTTTCCAGCCTGTTTACCTCCACACGGGTCATTCTTTCGCCCCAGTATGTTGATTCGGGTTAATGGGAACAAAATACTTCTAGAATGTACCAGGCTGCAGAAAGCTTCCCTTAAAATTGCTAGACTTTTTGGCAATGGGCATCCTGGCTGGAGAATTCTGGGAGCTGAAGTCCACAGAGCTGGAAATTGTGCAACCCTGATACATAGCTTGTGATCAGCATATGGTTGTCAATTTACATACTATATGAATATATGACATGTAAATATATAGCTAAAAGAGATAACTGGAGACTGTTTCCAAGATCATACAGGTCTTTACAGCGTGTGATAAAACACTCGCAACTTCATATTCATAGGTGACATCATCAAAGGAGTCTGTTCTCTCTTTTTTTTTTTTGTGGCAGAGAGGACACTTTGTCCTATTAGTAACATTTTTTGTATGCAATATTTATGGAAATGATACTGTTTTTTACAATAAATATCTTCTTCCAGGTATGAGCATTTGTTTAATAACTGAAGTTACAATGACGCTGAAAAATGATTTACCACCAATACTCATACTTATGGTATGTCTCTAACAGTGTTCCTATAATGTGATAAAAACTTGAGTGAATGACAACTCGGATGTATTTGTGATAGTTGCAGCAACCCTGGGACATGTGATCATCATTTGCAATCTTTCCAAGAGGCTTCTGATAAGCAAACTTAATGGGGGAAGCCCATTAATGACCCCATTCTTTAGTGACATGTTCTGGTCCCAATTGTGGTTCCAAATCGAGGACCAAATGTAGAACAGAAGTGGAGACTGTTTTGATCAAGTGCCACAGTGAACATTTTTTGAGAGGCTGAATAGAGGTGTCCATGGAGGTGGGTTGTGGTTAAAAAAAGGCAAGATAGTGGCTGTGACTATGAAATCCCACCCCGTTTTAATGTGTGCCATATCTAAGAAAATGGCAAAATGGCATTGACTGAGTGCCATCTTGTCTTTTGGAACCTCCTGCCAATTCCTATATTATGGATAGAATCTTATCCCATAGATGTCTATGGAGATTCTCCGTCATCCAGGTCATGGTTGTCCCAAAGGTGCTTTTTCAAGAGGCAACTGAACTTTCTGGTTTTACTTTGAAGACGTTTTGCTTCTCATCCAAGAAGCTTCTTCAGTTCTGACAGTCAGAGCTGAAGAAGCTTCTTGGATGAGAAGCAAAATGTCTTCAAAGTGAAATCAGAAAGTTCAGTTGCCTCTTGAAAAAGCACCTTTGGGACTTATCCAATAGACTGATCAAAACTTAGTTTTGCAGAGCATTCGAAGGTTTCTTTTTTTAATTATGATATATAGAACTTGGTTTCATGGGTTAAGCTAGGTTGAATGGTCTCCCACCTTCAAATGACCTCATAGTGATGTTCAAAGACAGCTCTGAGAGCTACTAGGAGAGGGTTTGGGACAGTAAGGTGCTCTGGGCCTGAAGGACACCCATCGTAGTGCTCCCATACTTGAAACCAAGAAGAAATAATGGTTCTATCCTAAGAAACCAGAGGGCAGGACAAGAAGTAATGGGTGGAAGCTTGTTAAAGAGAGCTCCAACCTAGAAGAAATTTTCTGACAGGGAGAACAGTTAACCCAGGGCTGTCAAACTCCTGGCCCGTGGGCAAATGCGTCACATGCTGGCCACGCCCATGCCCGGTTTAGCGAAGGGGGACAAAGTCCTGATACGTCATGTGATGCTGCCATGACGACATGAGTTTGACAGCCCTGAATTAACCCCTCCTGAGGTTGTGACTGCTCCATCACTATTTTCAAAAATAGACTGAACAACAACCATTTGACTGGGATGGTATAAGGCATGGGTGTCAAACTCATGGTGTCACGTTGTCATCACGTGATGTATTGTGACTTCCCCCCCCTTGGCTAAACTAGGTGTGGGCGTGGCCAGCGCGTGACGCATCTGGCCTGCGGGCCGCGAGTTTGAGCAGGATGTTGGACTAGAAGACCTCTTAAATCTCTTCAATTCTATGATTCTATGAAAAGAAAACACTTGAGAGAGGAGGAGAGGCCTAGGTAAATTAGCCAGAGCTGAGCTGTGACGGTTTCCCTCCCCAAAGGTTTTCCCTTTGAAATTGGGGCAGGGTTGTTTAACATGATTAGAATAGTTTATATTTAAACATATGCTTCTGCCAGCGAAACTCTCTCTCTCGAGTCCCAAGTGCTGATAAGGGCTTCTAATCTTGCCCAGGAAAATACGAAACTCCCTTGCTACCCCTCCATAAGGAAAAATAAAAGTATTTTTGGAAAAATCCTTTGGTAAGAAATTTTTCAAAGAGCCAGGAAAGAGTAAGCTTTTGTTGGGATTAAATGGGATGGAATAAGAACCAGGAACTTCCAAGCATCTCATTGAAATGCTAAGCAGGGATGGTTTACCTTGCAACAGATGTAATCGCACACCTTATGTTTTAGCCTTAAGAAGAACCCTAAAATATTGCACAACAGCACTGGGCACACCCTGTTCTATAATGTTTTTAGAAGAAAAGTGTGTTGTTGTTTTTTTACTCAATAGAGACATAGACGCCACTCGGAAATTTTTAATACTTGTGATTTTTAACCTGCCGTTTTGCTGAGTTGTTTTCCCAGAAAGGCAGCTTTTAATTGATTCTCCTGCCTTCCTTCTTTGGAATTGGAGACAGTTTGTTCTGTTTGCTCCGGACAGTTTGCCCATCTCACAGTCCTGGGCAGGTTAGACTGCTTTTTCAGTCTCAACCTTTGCTCTTCTTCTAAGGTTTCAGTTATTTGCAGCTGATATTTCTTTCTCTCTGCCCCCGCCCACCTTTTAGCATTGAGTATAATATGAGCAATGCTTTTGTACCAGGAGCAGAGAGTTGGGTATATGTGTAATTAAACGTGACCCAAAATTTACAATATATTTCCTTCTGTTGGGTAAATAAATATGCATCTGATTTCTTCAGCTGCCCAAGTTAGGATTGTGCAGCATGTACATGTGGCTGTTTGGCTAACTGCCTAGGCAACGAGGGCTACCTTAATCCTTTGGTGAACTAGATTCAGGGACAGGCATTATAGAATTGAGATCTAATTTTTAGAACCAATTTGAAGTGACGTGAGGCAATCATCTTATCATTCATCTGTCTTGTTTGGGTGTGACAGGCATAGACCTGCTGTTAGAAACGGGAAAAGAGAGGAGGGGGGAAAGGTAAGGAGATCTTAGACAAAGGAAACAAGAGAAAGAAAGTATGCAGAGCAGAGCACATTTTCTGGAATTCTTTCCAACCCCTTTACCAGTAGCAGACTTGAAGGAATCTGCACTTTCTTCCGTGTAATGAAATAATATGTTGCATCTGGGTATATGTATGTATACTTCTGGGTTTCTGCTCCCCCCTTATGATTGTTATTTTATTATTGTTTAGATTTATATACCACTTATCAGGGCTTTACAGCCCTCCCTAAGAGGTTTAAAGAAATAAGCATATATTGCATATTGCCCCCAACAATCTGGGTCCTCATTTTACCTACCTCGGAAGGATGGAAGGCTG
>JANHJO010003847.1:113103-123585 GCA_032468235.1 Pseudoxyrhopus heterurus | reverse complement strand
AGTAACTAGGGGATTCGAACCACCGAACTGCCGACCTTTCTGATCAACAAGCTCAGCGTCTTACCCACTGAGCCACCGCGTCCCAGCTCTTTTTCAGATGCAGTGCTAATAAAAAAAAGGTGGGATGCCCCTGGACAGGAACTTTCTCTCTTATTCTTAAGCAGAATAACAGAACAACAGAGTTGGAAGGGACCTTGGAGGTCTTCTAGTCCAACCCCTTGCATAAGCAGGAGGCCCTATACCATTCTAGACCAATGGATGTCCAGTCTCTTCTTAAAAGCCTCCAGAGCACTCACAACCCCTGAAGGCAAGCCGTTCCACTGGTTAATTGTTCTCACTGTTAGGAAGTTTCTCTCTTTGCTTCTCTCTTTGATTAGTTTCCATCAATTGTTTCTTGTCTTGCCTTCTGGTGCTTTGGAAAATAAGTTGTCCCCCTCTTCTCTGTGGCAGCCCCTCAAATACTGGAACCCTGCTATCGTGTCATCCCTTGTTTTTACTGGGCTAGACAAACCCAATTTCTGTTAGCTACATAGATATAGAGGCTTGTGATTTTTTTTCTTAGATCTAGGACTACCATACCTGGGCTACATATATTTCTGAGTTATATAAGACTTTTCTGAATCTCTTTCTTGCTAGTTCGTGGATTTTGTCTCTCAGGCATGGTACTTATTTCAAGCACTTATTACAGGGGAAAAACACACCTTCAAAAGAGGCGGTGCAGGATTTCCTGTTTTTGCACTTAAACTGAGTCGTCTGTAAAGAGCTAGTAATCGTTAAAGGAGACACCATGGAAAGGGAGGAGTCGTAGTTTTCCCAAATTCTCTGTTCAAATGTTTTCTTTACAAATGGGAAGATGAGAAAATAAACTATACGCAATGTATTTTCTCAAAAAAGCGGGAACGGATAGGGGTGTGTTGGGGATGGCCGAGGTCATGTCCTTCTAAGCCACGATTTAGAAACCAGAGGAGCTAGGTTCATGCTACATGATAAGGTAAAACAAGCACTTCTCATTTTAGTGAAATGTGTAAAGAGAGATTTCCAAGTCAGGCCTTCACTTAACCTGCTTTTCTTCTTCTTTCCTAATTACATATTGAAGCACACAAATGTACACATACACTCAACGGATTTGATTGCAGAAGTCCCTGGAAATGACCCAGCCTGAATTTAGACAGAAACAATTTACTAAACGCCATAAACTGGAGCAAACTAGAATGGTTTTAAAAACTACATAATCCTGTATGTGTCAGCGTTCCAAGTTGTGCACCCATAGAAAGCAGAACCCCGAGGCAGGGAAATTCCTCAAAGAACAATTTATTGGACACATCATATTTGCACAACTTGTGAAAACCAACTCTGAAAGTTCCCGCGGCTTTCACCTAATTAAAAAAGTAAAAGTTTCCCCTTTCCCCCAAGTCACTGGTCATGCTGTCCAATCAAGGTGCTGGCCGGTTGCTTGGTTACTTCACTCCTCCTCTGGCAAGCCACCTGTGAGAATGTCCTTGGTTCCCACAGGAAAACTTTTTTGTTTTGGCTCCAAAACCCCATCTAGCTATTTCCCCCCTTCCTCTGTTGTGTGGCAACCCTGAAGCCTCCAAGATGGCCTCAGCCAGGTTCACTTCAAGGTTGACAGTATGCTGGAGAGCTAGGGTAAAGTAACAAAAAAAATAAAATGGTATATCTTTATAATATTAATCTTCAGCCTAAACTTTTAGAACTCAAGTATTATTTATTCAAGCAGTTGTGCTAGATCAGTGAGCATATTTTTAGTCACACATGATTTGTGATTTCAGTAGAAACATAGAATTAGAAAAGCGATCATTCCAGGCCAATATCCTGCTCAGTGCAGGGTTTACTCTCCAGAAGTTGTGGGTGCTCCAACACTGGAGGTTTTTAAGAAGAAATTGGACAACTGTTTGTCTGAAATGGTATAGGGTTTCCTGCCTGAGCAGTGAGTTAGATTAGAAGACCTCCAAGGTGTCTTCCAACTCTGTTATTCTGTTACGGTCTAGCCCAATGTTTCCCAACCTATGGTAACTTTAAGATGTGTGGACTTCAACTCCCATTGGGAGTTGGAAGTCCATACATCTTAAAAACACCAAGGTTGAGAACATACTATCTAAATCCTGTCTTAAATCGTCTAATGAAGGAGCGTTCATCATCCCAAGCAATAGCCTATCCCAAGAGCTGTCAACCTCAACCTGCTTGAGATGTTTGCAGATTGGTGTCATCTCCCCTCAGTTGCCTTTTGTGTAAGCTAATCCATAGAACTGGTTTAATGTCAAGGTTCCAACTGATGAACCAAACCAAACCAAGCCAGCAAGACGAGACGATCAGATCTCTTTAAGCATAACTTTATCAAGTATATCGTTTCGGCACCCATGAAGCAAAACCAACTCTAGCTAGTTCCCGTGGTTTTCGTCTAATTAAAGAATGAATTCTTTCTTCCCATCCTTTGCCAAGGTCACATTGTCCAATTAGGTGGTCGGATGTCTCTTTGGCAACTCCTTCAAGCCTTTGCCAAACATCTGTTGAGATGACCTTGGTTCCCACGGGACAATTTCTTGTTGTCTGGGCTAGCATTCCAAACCTCTTCCCCCACTGTGGCAAGCTGAGAAACAAAAAGATGGCTGTGACAGCAGGACATGTTTCGAAATTGACACCTGGATCTTTTAACTATTCCTTTGTTTCCAATCCCTTCATCATCTTGGTAACTTGCTTCAATCTATTACTTTTCTCTTTGAATGTTAGCAACCAAAAATTTCCCTTCTCCTTAATGCAAGGTTCACAAATCGGAACTAGTCAAAATTGATAGTCTTAACACGAGCTCCAGTATATTGCTGAATATTCAATTTCCAATGAGATTCAACCATATAAAAAGATGAATTACTGTACTAATTTAAACCTAATATATGATACGTAATATGAAATGGATTTATAGCAGTCTTCCCCAATCGAGTGGCCACCCAAGAAGGAGAGCAAGAAAGATGCACAAACACACACATACACATCTGTCAATCATTTGGCTGGAAAAGTGTAGTTTACTGTTTTCTGTGTTCATGTGTCATTTTGTCATCAAAAATTCAGTGAATGTCAAAGTGTCCTTGGGTGGCCAACATCGGATGTGGACTTTGATAGATCCTAAATATATTTCAGAAAACAGTAAAAGAGCATCAATATATAGTACCCGAGTTTTGCAAAATTGGGGTCACAGCCATAGAGAATTCGTAAAAAAAACTTTAAGCAATTAGAAGCAAATAGATTTTCTTAAATAATGTTTATTGAATCAGAAGCAAATCAAAATATACAAGTATTTAAAATTCAGGTGCTAGTTTAAATTATAACATTAGTCTTATGGTTCCTTACTTTTACAATAATGAATAGAATGTGTTTGTATGTGTAGCACAGATGTGCTGTAAAAAGTTCCTACCACAGAATGTTTGTAAATCAGTTATAATTTGCGTTTGTTCTTCTAATCCATTTTTTTAAAAAAAATCATATAATTGTATAACCTAACGATCTGATCTTCCCCTGCACAATACACAAATTATATTAATAATGAAGAAGTAAATATGTCCTTTAGGTTAGTAATAAAAGGGCCTCCATATTGCCCCCTTGTGTTGGATTCTGGTTAATACTTAAATTACTTTTGAGAAGCAAACTTCTTGCATTTCATTACATGAAGACAGAAATAGATGAGAATTAGTGAGAAATCCTATAAATTTCAGCTTTTTCAATAGAATTGCAGGTAGACTCACAACCATTGTTTGACGACCATTTGTGGTTACAATGACGCTGAAAAAAGCGACTTTTAACCTGTCCTTGCACTTAAGACCATCGTGTGACGATGCAGTCACATGATCAAAATCCAGAGCAATTGGCTTATAACCATAATGGTTGCCGTGTCCCAGGATCACATGATCACCATTTGTAACCTTCCGACAAAAGACAAATGGGGAAAGACGGATTCGCTTAAGAACTGTGGCAGAAAAGTTCATAAAATTGACCATAGACTCACTTAACAACCAGATCACTTAATGATGGGAATTGTGTCCCAGTTGTAGTTGTAACTTGGGAACTACCTGAAATCACTTGAAAACCAATTTCAAAAATGCCTTTAAAAAATTATGAATGCAGCCCAGGTATTCAGGATCAACAGTGGGGCATTGGTTGTAACCCACTGTTGCACGTTTGTGTGTTTTGAATATAGTTTAGTTTACAACTTGCAATGGAGGTTTCTGGGGGTTTTGTTTTATCCTTTTCCCCGGAAAATGGTACCATTTAAATAGGATCCTCCTGATCGTAGACAAGTAGTCCTCGACTTACAACAGTGCATTTAGTGACTGTTCAAAGTTACAATGGCATTGAAAAAAAGTGACATACACACTTTCACACTTACGACCTTTGCAGCATTTCCCACGGTCACATGATCAAAATTCAGATGCTTGACAACTGCTTCATACTTATGACCATTGTCCCAAGGTCATGTGATCCCCTTTTGCAACCTTCTGACAAGCAAAGTCAATGGGGAAGCCAGATTCGCTTAACAACCAGGTTAGTAACTTATCTACTGCAGTGATTCCCTTAACAACGGTGGCAAGAAATGTTGTAAAATGGGGCAAAACTCACTTAACAAATGTCTCACTTAACAACAGAAATGTTGGGCTCAGTTGAGGTTGTAAGTCGACGACTACTTGTAATGTACATCTAACCATAAGCATTTTAATCTCACCCTTTTCCTATTGTCTACTACAACCCTAAGCAAGCTACTCAGATATAAACCACACTGTCCACTGAGTCTTCCATTATATAATATTTATAACTGCAGGCTTAGAAAGCTTTCATATGCTGGTCAATCGCTCTCCATACTTGCATTTGCAAACATCACATAATACTGAACAATGGCTCGTCTCCTCATTGACTATCCTGAGTGTGCATTGTTATCTGATAAAACTATAAATAAGGGCGGCCTAGAAAAGGAGATATGAAAGTGTGGCTTGAAATATGCTTTCAAACCATCATTTGCCTTAAGTCTGTGGGGTGATCCATGCCGCTGTCAGACCAACGTAAACAACACTCTTTTGTCTGTATTAACTCATCCATGAGAGCTATTCTTAGCTTGCCAATTAACGTCTCATTTTGGAAAGTTCTCTTTAAGTATCTTTAGGTTTTAATGCCAGTACATGTTACTCAGTTGATTCCCTCTAACATGGTTTGTTTGAAGTTGGTTTACTGTCAGCTCTTTGAAGACAGGTTAGAACAGGAAGCCAACTCCACAAGTTTTATTGAAACTTTATTTTCTGACATAGTCAGAGAATTTTGAATGTGACTGAGTTTTCTCCTCTCTCTTTGTTAGACTTTAGTGAATTAAGGAGCCAAACTAACCTTCTTTCTACCATATTCCATTTTTCTTGGGCTTAAAACATGTATGTTGACATGTTGTAGCTGTCTTTGTACAGTTTCTCCAAAGCGATCGCTGAGCCTTTCTACACTTTGAGAGATTCATAAGAATATTTATCTCCACATTACTATAACCCACAATATTCCTATCTAAGATTAAAATTAACCCCAGATTACCCATGTTCTCATAGAGCAGGGAAACTGAATTTATGTTATGTAAATTACTGAAAAAGAAACAAATTGCACATTAATAATTGTGTATAATAATATGACTTTGCATAATTGGGCAAACTAAGACAGATGATCCAAGATTGATATTCTAATTTGAGTAAGAGGACACTTTCAAAATTCATTCATACTCCAAATCGGTTCTGAAATGATTGACTCAGCTGCAGCCAAGAGTACCCTATATACTTGACTATAAGCTGACCTGAATATAAGCCGAAGTACCTCATTTTACCTACAAAAACTGGAAACTTATTGACTCGAGTATAAGCCTAGGGTGGGAAATGCAGCACCTACTGGTAAGTTTCAATAATCAAAATAAATACCAATAAAATTACAGCGGGAACAGGAATCGGCCAGAAGGGGGTCGCACAGAAGATAAAGGGTGCTAGTTTTGAGGGACCCATGATGGGTACAATCCGAGGGTGACTTTTTCAGCACATTTGGGTGCTGAAAAACTCAACTTATACTCGAGTGCATACGGTAAATCATTTATTTTCAAATAGCTGTAGATTTTATTTATAATTATGCTCAGAACTAGTTGTATATTGTTGGCAAACAGTTATAGGTATGTAGTTTCCAGAGTCATTTTTTTTCTTATCGTTTGAATTAGGAATGTTCTTCCAATTGTTAGCCAACCTCAAGTCTAAATTTGTCAATGAATTCAGCCTGAATCCATGGAGCTCGTCTGGTTCAGGAGCAGTCCAGTTTTTGATCTAATCTGATTGCTTTCATACTATGTCCTCAATTACCCTAAGGTTTTCCATATAGCAATAGCAATAGCAAATAGACTTATACACCACTCCATAGTGCTTTACAGCATTCTCTAAGTAGTTTACAAATGTCAGCATATTGCCCCTGACAATCTGGGTCTTTATTTTACTGACCTCAAAAGATGGAAGGCTGAGTCTATCTTGAGTCAACCTTGAGCCAGTCAGGATTGAACTCCTGGCTGTAGGCCGAATTAGTCTGCAATACTGCGTTCTAACCACTGTGCCACCATAGTTCATTTCAGTACTTTCACTGCATTTTCAACTTGCTTGAAAATCCATACTGCATTCATATTTTGTCTCCTATTGTTTTCCCACAAACTTTTAGGGTGTCTTTTTTGACAGCATTTTCATTATTTGTAATCCTATTTTCAAGGGTTTTGTACAGATTTTGCTGGAATTATTTGATTATCATATCGCTTGAACTTCTCCTGCAACAGCCATGACCATTTGTTTCAATTATTCTACTGCCTCTGCAATTCTTTTATTCTCTAGGTTGTACTTCCCATACAGATTAGTCTTGATTTTCTTATTTTTCTTCAAATTCTTCAAATTGCTCAAATCTATGCACATTTTCTTTATCTTCAATTCTAATTACATTTTCCATTAGGGTTTTACTTTCTTAATAACCCCCTTCGTATTTTAACCCCCAATTCTGCCGTGGTTACACAAACCGCAGCATATATCAACTAGCTCATTTGGCCCAATATTTCAGTTGGAATCAGTTTAACAGCTTCATTAATATTGTTCACTGTTTCAGCCAGAGTTTTCTTGTTAATTTGAGTCAGTGTTGGCAAACGTGTTATTTCAGCTTTCATTCAGTCCTTGATTTTCCCAACTAGTTCTTGATTAACTGATAATGCTTTAGTGACTTCAGCTTGTTCTCCTTGCTGTTGTTCATTAACATCAATAGCCCCAACATTTTCTATTGGTTGTTGCTCATTACTAATAAATTTATTACTATTATTATTATGAGAAATGTTTACATCTTTGAGGCAATATTCACCAAATCAGTTTGAAAAGAGTAAGCATAGCTAGGCTGCAGTAATTTAGATAATCACTAGTTAGCAGGATCTTGAAGATGAAACTCAAATACTTTGGCCATCTCATGAGAAGGAAGGACTCATTGGAGAAGAGCCTAATGCTGGGAGCGATTGAGGGCAAAATAAGAAGGGGACGGCAGATAATAAAGTGGCTCGATGGAGTCACTGAAGCAGTCAGTGCGAGCTTAAATGGACTCCGGGGGATGGTAGAGGATAAGAAGGCCTGGAGGAACGTCCATGGGGTCGCGATGGGTCGGACACGACTTCGCAACTAACAACAACAACGGCTATTACCCCTCATCCCCGAAAAGGCATATACATTCTGCAACTGTGTCTGACTTTTCATCCCTAGGTGAAAGACTTGATCTGATCTTACATTCTGCACATTTTTTCATGCTCCATACAGTAATCAATTTTATGGGGACACATTTGTAGGCTGACCAAGGATAAAAAGATTAACTACTTTTTCTGTCCATAAATTAATGAATCCTTAGTTGCCCTCATATGATATTCTGGCATACCTCTCTAAAACAGTTTTAGCTTTCTTTCTATGTCAAATTGTTTCCATAACTCCTTTACCGCTACATCCAGTTTTCTCTACATTCAGACTGTACAACTGTTAAAATAAAATACTGAATTTTACAGTATATAATTCTTACTCACAGAATTTTGGGTGTCTGGGTCTGTTTGCATATATGTATGTGTTTGTGCATGTGGGTTAGAAAGCAGATGCTTTGCCAACTGTTTTGACACACTGAAATAATTTCCTTTTAAAGACTTTGAATTGTCTTACATCCTCTGTCCAGGATTTATTTGGGTACTTTTTGAGTGTTTTAATCTTTTGATCTATTGGTAATCAGTTGAGAATTGTCCATTGCTGATCTGTTTGCTATGTGATATGGTCATCCCATAGTCATTTCCATGAGAGAGATATGTAATCATTATATAGTATATGCATGTATTTTTACTGTCACCTAATAGGTGGAACAGATTTTTTTCAAATGAGTTTTGGTAACTTTAAATACACAGAGAATATATAGGAAAGGATTTAATGAAAGTATTTTAAGAACAGACTTCACAAGTGTGGTCTAAGAACATAGCCAATAATTAATTGGAAAGTTCCTTTCATTTAATGGTTTTCAAACAAAGAAAGGATCAAATGACACATATAGTTTCCCATTATTTCCATATGGGCTTAATATATTTCTTTCATACAATATAGAAGTAGCATAACTCATTCTCTGCCCTTTTAGTCTCAGTTCCTTAAACACTGAATCTACTAACTTTATTCACCAGCTTTTCTTGGTTCATTAAGACTTCTCCAGAATGACACTGTTTTCTTTAGTTAAAATTCTGTTGTTCATTCATGTAACATTTTTCAAATTTAAATTAGAATGCAACTTCTAAATAATGTACAGTCATTTGTATTATTTCTCTTTTGGTTGCCTGGCATATGTCACAGAAAGATGGATACCATTAGAGTTTTAGTTTGTCTATTTATTAGCTGTACATTAAATGTGGGGTGATAAATAGCATGTTTCTGTGTAGTGGTTTATGATGTATAGCTCTGTATCACATAATAGAAAAAAAATTTTGTGGAATATTTTAAATATAGCAATTTGGAGACTTGATGCTTATATTCTCTTGCAAATTGATTTCGTTGTCACATTTTACATTAAAAACTATTGCCTACTTAAACCTCTAACTATATGTAGGTTACATTTAGCATTTTTATATTAAAATAAAAAATATAGAAAATCTAAATGTGATATTTATATAATTGTTACTACTGGACAATCTTAGTTTGTTGTTTTAATGGTATATAAATTTATTTAAGAACTACATTTGAAGTCTGCTTGAAGAGTTAAATAAACTTATTTATTTATATTCTTTTGCTCTATAAGAATGCTCAATTGTAAGTGACTCATGACAGAGTATAATGGATTTTAAAACAGGTCATAAAACCTAAACAGAATAGGAAATAATGATGAGGATGATGCTCATGTCTGGAAGTTAAAAAATAAATATCAAATATTCATGAATGTTCAAGGGCATGTTGGAAGAACCAAGTTTTCAAAGCTTCCCTAAAGATTAGCAGGGTCAGGGTCAGATGAATTTTGGGGGGAATGCTGTTCCAGATGGCAAGGACAGAGACTTCATTCTTACAGCTCTAAAAACACTGCCCTGTTTTGCTATTGGAATCCAAAATAATCCAATCCTGCCCAACATAAGAGGATCGACAAAAACAATCTGAAAGAGTTAATCCCACAAATATTCAAATTTTGAGCCATTTTGAGCTTTATTGATGTCTACCAACACATTGACTTGTAGTTTGAAACCAGTGCAGTCTGCAAAGTAATGAATGCCATCCGTAACTGAATGACATCCATAATTATTCATACTATTTTTGCCATTTTTACTGGTATGAAAATTAGGAAAACTGGGATATTAAGAGAGGGTACACCACTGCTTTCTTAAGAAGCAGTGGACCAGCCTTGTCTAAAGCACTGTGTGCTTTAGCACTGTGTGCATCTAGCCATGCATTTCCTTGCTGCACGCCTTAACCAATCAGGAGGAGTAAGGATTTAAAATACAGGTGACTGCACTAATATTTAACATTCTTGGGCTCAAACAAATTCCAAATAATTCCCTACCTTGTGGGCTATAATAGGCTGAAAGTAGAGTGTAAATTACAGATTTTATGATCCATAATGTAGGGAAAAAATAAATATTTTATGTAGTAATGTATAAACTCATAACTATCCAGTTGAATTATTGCAATGTGTTTTACTGAGCATTGCCCTTAAAATCTCTCAGAAACTAGTCCAACATATAATGGCCTGCATACATTCTGGTTGTTTTCATTGGAAGCACATGAGATCATTTTTGCATTGGTTGATGATTGGTTTCCAGATACAATTTTAGTTTTAACTTATAAATCAGTTTAGGGCTTGACATTTGGATACCTTCAGGATAATTTGTTCCAACCAATCACAGTCAGACTCATCGGGGAGAATTTATTATTAATTCTACATTGGGGGGGGGGG
>JANHJO010003847.1:11673-22578 GCA_032468235.1 Pseudoxyrhopus heterurus | reverse complement strand
TTTACCCAGGTTTCCTGGGTAAAATTAGGACCTCGGCTTATACTCGGGTCGGCTTATACTCGAGTATATACGGGTATATCTGAATAAGCTCTCTTTACGGTATTTTTGAAGTCTTCCCTAGCCTCAGCTCATTTTAATGTTGTATTAAACATTCCTCTCTAATGAAAAATCCTACTTATAATGTTAGCATTACACACTTCTGAAATTAGGTTTGCCTACCAACTCACCAGTGGATCATGGAGTGAATAAGTTTTGTCTATGTACTCTTGAGACACTATGACTTATGCATGAATTAGCTAGTAGATGAAAGAAGAATATATTTACTGGTAAGGATCCACATTCAGTGTGTAATATTTCAGGGATGAAATATATGGGAAAATCATAACCTGAATCTGGAAAGTGAACTGCTCTTCCACAGATAAGCATATCAAACCGGACAGGCCAATATAGGCAGTCTTCGACTTACACTATTCAAAGCAGCACTGCAAAAGGTGATTTACAACCAGTCCTTGCACCTCCCAGCATCCCGACCGTATGTGATCAAAATTTAGATACTTGGTAACCAGCATGAATTTAAGACTTTGCAGGTCATGAGATCACCATTTGTGACTTTCCCAGCTTCTAACAAAGTCAATGGTGAAAGCTAGATTCACTTAAAGTCTGTGGGAATTACTTAAAAACCACAATGATTATGCAAACAATCATGGCAAAAACGGTCCTAAAATTGGGAGTGACTCCCTTAACAACTGCCTTGTTTAGCAATGAGAATTCTGGCTCCAATTGTGGTTGTAAGTTGAGAATCACTTCAACATGATATTGACAGATGTGTTTATGAGTTAGACTAAGTTATAAAGTTATAGAGTTACTGCACTTGATGTCCAATTTTCAGTAACATCAATACACATCCTAGGAATATTTCCTCTTTCTTTTCAGCCAGAATATTAACTAGTATTCCAATTCTGATTTGGAAACATTGAACAAACTGTTTATGGAAACCATAGAATGGAAATATCGTGGTAATCCACAAATCATAGGTGAGGTAAAGAAATAGCTTGGAACACCACAAAGTTTACAATAGATGTATATTGGATTCAGGCCAATCCTAAATCTGAAACCAATTGAACAAATCTGGATAGATTTCTTGGATGTGCTAATTGAAGCAGGGTTCTTTTGAAACAGATCAAAACCAAACTTCTGATCTTCCAAAGCTTCAGAGATTCATAAAGACCAAAAAAGACAGAATGGCATAGAAAGCCTACATTTCTCCTGATATTTCCAAATGTTCATAAAATGAAAACTGGAGTGTGGAGTGCAATTTTATGATTGAAAACTTTAGCTCCTACTCAAAGAAGTTGGGCTGTGCCAACAAAGAGTTTTAGGAATGGTGGTGAAGTGCTTGACTACTTCGTTCCCCCAACTTTTTCCCACTTCTATCCCCTACTCCAAATTTGGCTATTCTCTTTCTCAAGCATACAAGAGTATTTTTCTGGATTATTTATTTATTTATAAAATTTATCGGCCACCCATCTTACCATAGGGTAAGTCTAGGCAGCTTCCAGTCATAAAAATATATCTACATTAATACATAAAAAATTAAAATCAGACACATGGGGAGTGGGGAGTGGAGAGGGGGAAGGTAGGATCTGTTATTACCCAATCAACCACCTCCATTGTGCTGTTCCCCCACTGGGGCTCCAAGCCAATTGGCAGAACCATGTCTTTAGGCCCTTATGAAAGGATAGGAGGGATGGAGCCAACCTCACATCGAGGGACAAGATGTTCCAGAGGTATATAATATACAGTATAATGATGTATGAGTTCAGCTATATGAACTGACCGATTTCTGAAATGAGATTTGGATTTGTGAAAGGTGTCTGGGCTCCAGTTTAGATTTAGGGGACATTAATTTTAAAGAAATCTCAACATCATAATTCTGTACAAACCTTACATTTGAGGCAAAGCCACTTTGAATAGAAGAAAGTATCACAACTACAAGCAATTTCCATTAAAAATCTTTCTAAAGTGTACTAATCTTGAAGAAGAGGCTCGACACGGATTACGTTCAATGCAAATAAAAAAAATCATATCCACAAATTCTTTTTATTACAAAATTCTCAGAACAGTGGGTTTAAATATCAGTGATGAAATGGATGTTAAAATTTGTTTTTAAAAAACAAAGGAAAAAAATAAGCTACGAACAACTCTTCAAAATATAGAGGTCTTAAAAATTTTTACTTTAAAAAAAAAAACAAATACAATTAAAAACATATAAAAACAAAATAAGAAGGAAACTCTATCAAAAGGAATACAATAAAATACCTGGGAACTATAATCCTTATATTCTGTGGAATGCTGTAAGGCTGATGTTTCATTCTGCATAAATTGTGACATACCAGTGTGAATTTGGAAACTTAAGTGGAACCTGGCTTGACCAGACTGGTTGTCTAAACAGAGTAGCATCCTATTTCCAACAGTGGCAGCTGATAGACATGAAAGTCAGGTGCACAGTGAATCATATCTTGTTGCTCTCAGTTCAGAGATGAAGAACCTGCATGGAACTCTTACAACATTGTACCAAAGAATTAGTTTACTCTTGTTTTAGAGGCAGTTAAAAAATCATGATCATCACATCTGATGAATCCAAGACATACTGTTGATTGTGGCAAAAGAAAACATAGCACCCCATCTCCCTCTGCTACCATCCACACATGAAAGCTGACAAACAGCTTAAAGGTGGAGGACAGGTTATTTTGAGTGTCTATATTGGGGAGGAGGGAACAGCTAGACCTGCCATTGCTCCCCATAATATCTGCCATTGAAGGCATCAGTATACCTAATGATGGCCTCAAGTCTTCAGTTAGCAAAAGGAAAAAGTTACAGGACCTTGCTGGACTGCTACAAATAATTTAGGATCTGGATTTGATTTGGTGGGAAATAAATTGTACTTGTCTGCTTGTATGATCTCATTCACCTCATAAACGGAGTCATCAAGTGTACAGTTCACTGCGTCCAAGCATAAGTTATTTGTTTTGGTCTCCAAAGTATGCATCACCTTGAAGGGTTTATAACAATTTGGGTGGTCTGCATTCTGTAATGTGACTCATTGTTCTGTCTGCCTAAAAGCCTCTGTGTGAGTGTGTGCGTGTTTGTATGTATGATATTTCTTCATATATAGAACCAGACCTATTCTGTTTTTCAAATACAGCCCTTTAGCATTTCTACAAACCCTGCATTCATTCCAGATTTCTTGCCACCATAGACTAACACAGCTCTTCCTCTTCTAAGGATGGAAGCATAGTACTTCTATTATCGCCATTCTTTCCCTTTATGGACATTTAACACAGTCCATAGAATACTTTCTGTCTCTTTCCAATCATGTTTACCCTCTTGCAGACAAAGGTCTTCATTTAAAATTCCGTTAGGACTTGGGGACAGGCAAAACAAAATTTCTCCTCCAGCATTTCCATCCTGAGGTCAAGACTGAACTCAGAGACTTAGTCATGCCATCACTTTCCGATTATTGCTTTCCTACAAACATTAACAGCAGGGGTCGAGAATTGTACATTTCACAGCAGCAGATGAAGAAGAATGGCCCTTTCTTTCATCCCAAGATTACCGGTAGGTGAAAAGAACTGCCAAGTTTGTAAGTCTGCCATTCTTCCACCATATACCTTTGGAACCTTTGGTATAGCTTTTACAATAATGTGAAGTGACTGCTTAGGTGTGCTCAACATAGCTTGACTGATTTGCCTTCAAGCCATCTTTGGATTCCTGCTGTTCTGTCCTTGCTGTTAGCAGACATTGCTCAAAATATAAGTAGACTCTAACAGGATCTGGGAATCCAAAATTCAAGAATGCTGCCTAACAAAAGTGTCAGTTGTTCCTCCAGTAGAATCTATGGGAAAAACAAAGATACAACTTAATAAATTCTTCAGTTCAGGAAGAAAAGAGAAACAGTTATGCTAGTATTTATAATTACCAATATATTTATGAAAGGCCTTCGTAGCCAAATTTAAAAAGTAACTGATCAAAATAAAACTTTAAAATGCAGTGGCACAGTGGATAGAACGCAGTACTGCAGACTACTCTGCAGACTTGCCGATCAGCAGTTTGGCTGATCGAATCCCACCAGCTCCAAGGTTGACTCAGCCTTCCATCCTTCTGAGGTCGGTAAAATGAGAACTCGGATTGGTGGGGGCAATTTGCTGATTCTGTAAACCGCTTAGAGAGGATTGCAAGCCCCGATAGGCGGTATATAAATACAGTGCTAATGCTATTGCTATATTTATTTCATTCCCGGCACATGTGTATTTGCACAAGGAATCTTAAGTCCATATATCACCTTTAAGTAATTTAAATCTTTTAATTATTCAATGTGCACTTGTAGATGGATTCTGTACTTAACAAAACGGATGTCTATCATGGCCCAAATGTTTATCTGTGTTTGCATATGCTTTCAAAATGTAGGATGTTGACAAATTGTATTGTTTTCCTCCTGTGATCATGAGGGCTAGAAATTTCCTTTTCAAAAGCACGCAAGTAGAATTCCTCTTAACAGCTGGCCATCATCCTCATTTCATCTCTGAAGAGTCACTGTTTTTGACCTTTAAAGATCACCTTGAACATATAATTAACTACATAATAGGACACTAATTTTTACCTTAGCGTTGCTTGAATGCAATCGGAAGTTCTCGGTTGGGGATGAGGATCCCTAAGTGAAGAGCTTCTACCGGCTTATCGTCAGTAGGTACAATCTGATACTTCCGTATAAGCTGTAATACAAGGGGGAAAATGAAGTTCATTAGAGCTTCCCCAACCTGTAATCAAGATTTATTCTGAGCTAGGGAACCTATCAGTGTCTGTGTCAAAGTTTAACCCCACAGGCAGTAATAGCAGGAAAATATGATACAGCAAAGTTCATGAGGCTTTGAAAAGTTCATCCCTTTCAGTAAGAGAAATAAGCAATTTTTTTTAGGTAGGAAGGATTGTAGCAATGCTTTTATTTGGTCACTTCTCCTTTGGAAGGCCAACAGAGAATCACAGAACCCTAAACTGGAAGGGATCTTCTGGTTCAATCCTTCATTGAGTGCAGGATCACTATAGCATCTCTGATAGATGATTATCCAGCCTCTGTTTGAAGATTTCTTGCAAAGAGACTCCTCCTCCTGGATTTAATGAAAATTGGAAGTTCATCTTGTCGAAAAAACAATTCATCCTCCAGTACAAAGACAAAAGTTGCTCCAATGTACCCTTTCAGTTCTTCCAGTAGGGCTTGCCCAGAAAAACCTTGTTTCTCAGGAGAACCTGGCCTCCACACTTCATGTAAGAACATCTGTAAGCTGTTCTATAACTTTTTAAAAAATCAGCGTTGATGTATTAAAGATTGTAATAAACTTCCACTAATATTTTAATACATTAGCTTAATGAAACAAAAAGCTTGCATTCTCTGCTCTTCCATCCTCCAGGGTGATACAAGGAGGAAAACTGAGCGTTTTTTTCACTCACTGGAAATTAATCACAGCTAAATTTTCTACCTTTAAATCTTGAGCTGTGAAAACTAGCCAGTTTTGTAATCTGTGCTTGGAAAGTGGCTTGTTTCGTCTAATCCTCATTAAGATTCATCACACTTGTGGGATTCAATTGATGTACTGTAGTGAACCGTGATGAATGCAAAGCCAAAGCAGGCGCCTACATATATCTTTGCTTGTGGCCATGCCTGAAGAAGAACATTAAGCTCAAGCATTGCTATGGTACTTGCAAAGCTGCTTTGGAAAAAAAAAAGCCTTAGGCACTCAGATCTCTGTCTCTCAAGCAAAATACCATCGGGGATTAACAAAATTGCAGTGGAGAAGATATGTAGGTATAGATCACTTATATGGATGTCAGCTCTTCCAGGTAAATCAGATAAGAAACACAAGTAGAAGAATTAACTCCACATTACTGTAAGGCTATTTTAACAGATTCTTGCAAATATGAAAGTATAAACTTCCCACCATCACTTTTAACTGTCTGATCAATTGAGGCAGGTCTTTCTTAAGTTTTTTTTCTCTGACCCTTAAGTGACTGTGAGTTCTTCCCACTCTTGTCTGAGCATTCTCTAGGTCCGTGTTGGTGAACCTATGGCATGCGTGACAGAGGTGGCACGCAGAGCCCTCTCTGTTGGCATGTATGCCGTCGCCAGGTTACTTCCGGTTCTTCATTTGGGCCCACCCATCCACCCCCGCGCTATTCTGACCTGTATTTCGTTGGTTTGTAGCACAGCTGATCGGTGCGGCAGCGTGGATTGCCGCATCTCAGCTGTTTGCCTTTGCAGTTGAAGACGTGCATACAATGTGCGTTTGCCGCACACATGCACGAAGCACACATGCATGAGTAAATTGCGTGTGAAGCAAACCAGTTTGGGCACTCAGTGCCGAAAAGGTTCGCCATCACTGCCCTAGGTAGCATCTCTTTCCCTCGTTCTCCAAGATCGTCCATACATTCCATTACAATGGAACACATTTCCGGTGCCATAGAATGGTTTCTTTTTTGTACAGACTAATGGGGGAGAGATTTGTATCTAAAATAACTGAATGCTTACCCAACAGAGAGCTAGCTGAAGTTGCAGCTCTGCCAGTCGGCGCCCAACACACATTCTTTTTCCAATGCCAAATGGAGCATGAGAAAATGGATGGATAGTTTTTTGCAACCAGCGCTCTGGCTGAAATTCACTCCAGTTACTGAAATATTCTTCATTGCATCCCAGAGCGTAAGTGTTAATCATCAAGACAGTCTGTAAATACAAACACAAATACACAAAACGTATTTACAAAGCAATGAGAAAAAATGTCAAATGAGTGGAACATGGGCATATTTTGCTTGGGCGGAGGAAGACTTGAAGTTGCCTATATCAAAACACTGAGGCTGAACCTGAAGTAGACCTACGTATCACAATCCAAAGGAAATTATCATAGTCAACAACAAGAGATAAAGTTATGACAAGAATTTTCAAAACTTCTTGCAATGAAGATATATTTTCAGTGAATTTTTAAAAAAGACAGGATTTTAGCTCTTTGGAGAAAAATTCAGGGTTGTTTCTTCTTTTTAAAGACAAGTTAAATGAGATTTAACTTGATTAGGAGCCATTTTCAGGATAAGAATCAGACTTCAAACATATTAGTACTACAGAAACCAGAGCTTTCCACACCTTTAAGAGATCAGGCCTTATAATTTAAGATAAAATTTTTAGAAAGGCCAGTGATGTGAAAATATGTTTTGTTATTTTACTGGGTAGATCACTGAATAAACAATTATTTCCCGAATAACTTTACTACATTGGGGTTCAGGGAGGAGCTGCACTGGTTAAATGTCTGCTTATATATACTGATCATGTTCACATGGGACAATTAATCTGCTTACTGAATTAACTCATTTTCTGAATGCACTCAATACATTGAATCTAATCAAACAAATTTAGTTTGCGTAAAGCAAAAATCAATATTTTCATCAAGTTAACTCTATCCAGGTAGAATGTTGTTGATAAGCTCTTGAATAAGCTGGTTAAGGATGCTGTGTTAACACGGCCATTATAAAGCAACATGGATATGAAGGCAGCTGTCATTATTCAATTTTCCCAAATAACTGCCACAATAATACAATGAATGCTGGCTCAACAGAATTTAACATAAATAAAATATACTGAAAGATATCTCACAGTTTGCTCAGTGGCATCTTAGTAAAGTCTTTGAGTCTGAGGCCACAAATACGTGATGGAGCCCATTTTGGGAATATGCTGAGTAATGTTTTTGTAATTTTCTCTTTGTTGTTTTATTTCATCTTTCCTATTTTTTTAAAATGTAGTTTTATTATTTTTCATATTGTTAGACACCCAGAGTCATGTACTTGAGATAGGGTGGCCTAATAAATCTAATAAATATACCCATGCCATAGAAAATTACTGTTATTTGATCAAGAAAAGCTGGATATTATATTTTTATATATATAGCAAGGGACCACACACAATATTTTGTGGGTGTGAGTGAAGGCTGAAATGAATAAAACTGGGCATCATACATATGGATAGAATAAAGGCCATTTTTTTCAGCATTTTGGGGAGTGAGGGAGGTAAGGAAGCATTTTTTCTTCTTTTGTTTAATCTATGGTAAATCCAATGTAGATCTCACATTACAGCTTGTATGTATTCCTAGCTCATAATGGAAAGAAATCATGTGAGAAAGTGCTACCAGGAGATGTAAAAATAATGTTTGAGGGCATTTAAGGCCTACAGCTTTGAAACATTACCTGTATATCTAAAAGGTGTTTGAGATTTAAAAGCAATTGCAGCACTATGCTTAGCATTTATCAAGACATAAAGAAGATCACACATTTTATTTATGAGATCCGGCCATGCTAAATACCATGCAGGAGCTCTAAGCGCCATTGACATGCGTTGGTTGAAAAACAGGTTATGCATTCAATCATTTAATCAAAATAAATGGAACATTTAGAATATGTGGTGGAAGTCACTTACCCCTTTTGGAAGAGCATAATCCCCAAGGACTGTTTCTTTGTCAAGGGTTCGAGTGGTAAACGGCACAGAAGGTGTTAACCTACAGTGAAATGGGATATGTGCACTTTATTTTTTTGCGTGGGAGGCAAACATATCTATCAAGGGGTACACACATTATCGACTGGACTATAGCAATAGCACTTCAAATTATATACCACTTCACAGTGCTTTACAGCCCTCTCTAAGCGGTTTACAGAGTCAGCCTATTGCCCCCATCAATCTGGGTCCTCATTTTAGCCACCTCGGAAGGATGGAAGGCTGAGTCAACCTTGAGCCTGGTGAGATTCGAACTGCCAAATTGCAGGCAGCTGGCAGTCAGAAGTAGCACCACCACAGCTCAGTTAAGAAATACAGGTAATCCTCGATGTACAATCATTTAGTGACCCATTCGAAGTTACAACAACACTGAAAAAAGGAACTCATGACCATTTTTCACACCCTTTGCAGCATCCCCATGGTCACATGATCAACATTTGTAGGTGCTTGGCAACTGGCATGTATTGATTTTGTCTCTTAATTGCTTTCATCAATTCCATCATTGTTATACTTTCATCTAACATCGCTTTTACTGTTTCAGGTATTTTAGGTAATTCTGCTTCTTTTAAATATTGCTTTATTTTATCTTCTGAAACTATCTCTTGGTCATATAACTTTCCATAATAATTTTGAACCACTTTCTTTTTGTCCTCATTTTGGTGACATAGATTCCCTTCCTCATCCATTAATTGTTGTATCAGATTTTTTCTTTCTCTTTTTTCAGTTATCCATCTCCAACAGTATTATTTCCTGATTTCTGTCTGCCAATGTAAGTCTATGATCGACCTCTTCCACTTTTTTCTCTGTTTGTTCAGCTTTCTCTTCCACTTTCTGAATACGTTGTTCATTTTTAGCCATTGTTTGTTGGAGACTTTCTACTTAGTCCTCTACTTTACCCATCCTTTCCTTGAGGTCACCATGAATCTCGTGAAGGAGAGCTTTCATCTCTGCCTGCATTGTGTTCATCTTTTCTTGTTGGAGCATCACATCCAAAGATCTTTCTCTGGCTGGGCTCAATGCAGCAGACGATGATGCTGAGGATGGTGCAGATGTGGTTTTCTTCCTTTTATAGTGCTTTAATTATACGGTAGTTATTATTTAATTATAAACCCAGAGAGACACGTTTATAATCCACAAAGTCAAGGTGATGAAACCATAATTTGTAATCCAAAATAGAGATAAGATTGAAAATATAAATTGTAATCCAAGAGTTACTAAGTTGCTAGTCCTTCATTCTTCAAAGTGTCCAAAAAATAAATTGTAATCCACATAGACCTACCAAATCCCAGAGTTCCACCAAACAGTTGTTTTGTATCTTCACAGGGAAGGTTCACATAGCAACAGTCAAAAGAGAGAGAGAGAGAAAGAGAGAGAGAATTTACTGTTCACTTTGCCCGTTAAACTTCTGCTTAGATTCCAAGAGCTACACTTATTTAAACAGTCTCAGTATTTCGCTCTCTATCTCAAGTGTCTAGCATAAACAGCTTGCTGGCACAGGTGTTCTTTGTTTTGACCAGCGAATCCTTATCTTCTTCTCTCAAGGCTATATTTATTTTCCTTTTAAAAGCCTTGAGCCTTCTGCTTCTGCCAGCAGATGTCACTGTTGCTCTGTTCTCTTCCCCTTTCTATATATAGTATTATCCAATCCAAATTTTCCATAAAAGATAAAAAAAAGAAAAAAAATTAAGTCTAAGTTTTATAGTCTCTAACAGCTTTCCAGATTGGCCAATATTATATTTGAGGTCCCCAGTCCAGCTTCCTAATTTTAAAATTCTTCACTCACTTAAAAAAGAAAAAAAAGGAACTCTTCTTTCCGGTTTTAAAATGGCTCTCTGGCCGAGGTGGAAGAGCCAAACCACCTCCTCTCTTTTTGGTCCCATTCTCTTCAGCTAGTTTCCTGGGGGCTCGTTCTTCAATAGCAATTGGAAGTTAGAAATCTCTCACCCAGATCATGCACACTGTTCCTCATTCTACTTTGCTTTCAAATCAGTCAGCTGTCCTGGCTTTGATCAGGCACACAATGGCCATCCTTTTCTCCCCGGTGGATTGAGAGCCTTCCCCTGGTTCAATCAGGAAATTTGTGGGCTTCCTGAGATCGACGGAGTGTACTCTCTTACTTCATCACCCCTCTGAGGTGATTTAAGTCCATCTGAACCTCCTGCGGTTTGAATTTCGGCATGATCCCCATGGAGCCCCATATTAGGAATACATTATTGTTAGTATGGGAGAAAATTAGAGAACAGTACTATTTGAGGATACCAGTCTGGCTCTCGACAATGGAAGCACTGGTTCACCCAAATGTTTTTGTATTACATTTTTTA
>JANHJO010003847.1:0-10615 GCA_032468235.1 Pseudoxyrhopus heterurus | reverse complement strand
CACCTGAAGGCCAGACAAGGAATAATGGATGGAAACTGAACAAGGAGAGATTCAACCTGGAAATAAGGAGAAATTTTTCTGACAGTGAGAGCCATCAACCAACGGAACAGAAGTTGCCTTCAGAAGTTGAGGGAGCTTCATCACTTGAGACTTTCAAGAAGAGACTGGACTGCCATTTGTCAGAAATGGTGTCTCCTGCTTGGGCAGGGGGTTGGACTAGATGACCTACAAGGTCCCTTCTAATTCTGTTAATCTGTTAAACCTCTCCCTAGACCAGTCAAAGTTACAACAGACCTCCCCAGAGTTACTTATCATCATCATCTTCATTTAACGAGCCCAATAATCCCTTGCGGGGTGGAGTCTGGGCAACGGAATGGAATTAGCAGAGTGTTTTATTGGCCGGATGCCCTTCTCTGTCGCCAATGCGGAGTTTTGTTCAGTAGACATATTCTCAGTGTGCCCAGACAGAGAAATATCTGCCTCTATCTAGGATCGAACTCACAGCCTCCGGATTGTGAGGCAAGGGCTCCACCTCTAGGCCACCGCACCACTTCTGCCCAAAGCTACTTATGACCCATGTTTGAAGTTCCAAAAGCTTCAATCACCCAACTCCTGCAGTCACATCAATGCATTTTGGACCCTTGTCAACCGCCTTGCATTTCTGTGGCTATTTGCAGCGTTCGGTGATTTTCAGTGTTTTGTTTGCCAGTTTCCGGAATTGACTGCTGATTTTTGGCAAAAAAAACAAACACCCATTGTGGGGAAAAATTTAACGACCGCAGCATTTGCTGAACAACCACTACGAAAAAGAGAAGGAGCAAATGGAATATTATAAGGTATGGGAATTATTTTATCAATGGTTAGAGAAAAAAATATGACAGTTAGAAATGAAAGAAGATCTGTGAAATACAGGAAAAAATGTCAATAGAATGTTATAGAACTAAGAATTGTTATAAAATTAGACATATAATGATATGTAATGTATTTTAATATTAAGCTAAGAATAGAGAATTAACACTACTGTGCTGAACGTTTTTATAAATGTTAATTATCATTGCACAAGATATTTATACCCAGATGACACACTGTTTAACGAAAGATGGACTGTTTATAAAATAAAAATTTTGTAGAGATACGCAAGTATAGTATTAAATGTTTATGTATCGTTAGTTTTATATTGTTTATGTTTTGGTTGTGTTTGTTTTTATATGTTTTTTTCTATATTTGATGTATGTATATATATATATATATTACATGTTATTGTATTTTAACAATAAAAAATTTTCAAAAAAAAAAAGAAATTTGGCAACTGACCCATATTTATGACAGTTGCAGTATCCCGTGGTCAAATGACCCGCTTTTAAATAGGGAAGTCAGATTCCCTTAACAATCGTGTTCCTAACTTAACAACTGCAGTTGTTCATTTAACAAACGTGGCAAGAAAGGTTGTAAAATGGGATGAAACTCACTTAACTAATTTCTCACTTAGCAACATAAATTGGGGCTCAATTGTGGTCATACGTTGAGGACTACCTGTAATGCCACGGGTAGCCCATGACTTACAACTTGTTGCTTAACAACAGTTTGAACTTACAACAGGCCAGCAAAAGCTACTTAAGACTTGATTTAGAAGTTACAAATGGTTGCACACAAATGTGCACGCACACATAAGGTCACCCGATTGCATTTTGGATGCTTGGCAACTGACTCACCTTTATGGCTGTTTGCAGGATCTCACATTCATATGACCGTGATTTTTGATGTTTTTTTTGCCAGTTTCCAACATTTATTTGTAGTTTCCAGCAAAAAAAACAACAACAAACCCATCCATTGGATAAAATATATTTGCCTAACAACCACAGCATTCCCTTAATGACTGCTGCAAAAATTGTCAAAAAATGATGCCTTGACTTACAACTGTAAAAGCTTACAACCATAATTCTGGCCTCAGTTCAAGGACTATCTGTACTTGTATGTTGTAAGGTGTATTAGAATTTTGAACTTCTGTCCAAAACCTTTACTGCTCCTTTTGAAGGATAACAAGGTCACAGTAGAGCCATTTGTAGTGACTTTTTTCTGCTTTCAACTTTTCAACTTTTATATGAGCAACCATCTCTTCTTTCCCAACCATTTCTCAACGCCAGAATTAAATTTCTCTACACTCTTCTATTTTTCCTACCTGTTGTGCAGGTAGAACTTTCATAAGATTTCTCTAGAATTCAACGGAATCCCAACCCCCCCGAATAGGAAAAAAGAAAGTGAAGGAAGCTCTAATTCAGTTCTTCAGACTTGGGTGGATGACTTGGTCCCATCAACTCTATCAGAATGTGGCAACCTTTGGGAGGGTCAAAGAGTCCCTCCCACAGCTCTTAAATGTCATGCTAAAAACACTCTTCCAAAATTTAACAATAAATGGAGAGTCAGAATGAAAACCAAATTTGATTTAATAATGCTCTCTTTCTGCCACTTTGAAAATTAGAACTTGGCAACAATATTTCAAATGGCTTGAGGCACCAGTTCACACTCTTCATGTTACTTCTCACTTATACGGGCAGAATATCTGCATAAGTCTACATTCATATAATTGTGTAATTTCTGATTAATTATACTTGCAACTGACTATATCTGGTAGGATTCTACTATGTTTTACATCCTGTTCAAGGGTTCAACATATCCAGAGCTTTCCTGTCCCAGAAGATTCTATTGCAGATGGATGTTTGTTTGCAATACAGCCCAGCAGATATGTCAGGCCCAACCCAAGAATGACATAGAAATTGAACTGAGTTAGCCAAAGTTCAGTACTTTATTTGCTCATTAATATATAGACAGAATCTTGCCAGACTAAACCTATACCCTAATGGATGTACCCTGGGAGATTCTAGGGAGTGGCTATCTTAAATCTCTTCCTCTGTCTCCTATCCAGTTCTGGGTTGTGTTGTCTCTTGTCTCACTCCCTTCCTTTGAATGTGGTTTCTCCTTCCTGGGAAACTGCTGCATCACCATAATCCATTCCACCACCTCCCACTTCATAGGTGCACATTCCATCACATCTGGGAATGAAAAGGATAAACTCCAGGACTGTACAGAATTTTGGATTCTGTCTAGAGACGGAAAAAAAGAGCGTATGGAGCCCAAATGCAATATCTCAAAGCAACAACCTCTTTTCCTGGATGGCTACCGTCCACCGCTACTGCACAAACTTGAAAAAGGATGCAGGTTTTTTTAAAGGTGTTTAAAGCAAGGTGCTGTATTTTCAGTGATGTAAACATAATATTATTATGTATTATTCAGAGACTGAATCTGAAATGCAGCACATTCATAATATATACTGAAAGACACAATGGCATGTGGGTAGATTGCTGCAGTAGTCAGCTATGCCACAATTATTTAGCACTAGATGACAACTGCAAAGCAAGCATTTATGTCCTTGTGTTTTTCTCACCCACGTCTGTCTGAAAAGAAATCATCTCCTTAACTCCAGATGACTTCATGAACTTGTCCAAATAGTCATCCAGTTTATCAAGCTTTGTGTGACTTTGTGTTGAGAAACTGCCAGACAGGCAAGAAGACAACATCTAGATTGGGATTAGTCTTGAGTCGTTGCTAAATCGCAAGAGATCTAGGACTGACACTCCCCACCACCACCAATTCCATGAGACCTTATCTGTTTATTCCCAAGAGAAGACAAGTATTCTGAAGAGATTCCTGTAGTATAGGAAGAATATAATAAAGTAGTTAGCTTGAACCCTACACATGCGGATCTGGTTGCTTGCACCAACCAGCTTTGTGAGCCAACTACCAACGGTAATGAGTATCAATTGCAGATTATCATTTCCATTGAATTGTACCAAATAATGGATAGTTAAGTTTAAGATATTTCACTAGGCTCCTTCAACCTGGGGTTATCCATAGGTTTTCCACAATAATTTCCATCATGACCAAAATTTGTGCATGATATGAGTTATAGGAGATATTTCTGGAATGCACCTTTAGGTGGTGAATGGTCTGAAATCATGATCATAGAAAAAGAGCAAAACAACTACAGCAGCATTGCATCTTATAGCAAAATGGAATGTACAAACCAATATCATCACTGTGTTAAAATCCCTTATTTAATGCCAACTATAAAAACGCTACCTAAAAGAACAAGTCCGATTGAATGAGGAAGGAAAAAAGCCTTTGCGGTGTGTGGCAGGTTATCAGAAATCCAAAATCACTGTTCATTTACAAATGAAAAGAAGCTAACAGTATTTACCGTTTCAACCCCAGCAATCTGAAGCTCTGTAATAGCAGCATATAGTTCTTTCTTGGAAAGCTGGCTCCCAAAGTAGATATCACAGAGGAAGTCTTCAGAGGGATTTGCAGAGTGTTTTTTCAGCCTGCTGTCAATGGAGCATTTCACTGAAGAAGGAAAGAGAACGAGATGATTGAACAATAATATTATGGCGTGGAAACCTCAAAGGTCTACTTTTTTATATACATGAGACATTAAAACATTCAAAAACATTAGGAAATGTTACAAGTTAGATTAAGCTTTCCTATCAACTTCTGAATATATTTGGGCTGCATCTCCCAGGACTACTGGCTAGCCTGTCTGAAAACAGGCAATTCTGGGAGAATCAGTTCCAACATGACTGGAGAGCCACAGATTTTGAGAGGTTAGTCTACAAAAAGGGAAGCTCCTTCCTCTTTCATTTAAGGATGAAGACTGTTAGTATGCAAAAATAAGGTTCAGATACTTATTTTATTATAATAATGCCTGGTTACCGGTATTTCTCTGAGGTTCATTAAAGGAAACTTAGGATACAAGCATAATGTTCAAATCTGTGTGGGAGAGAACTAAAAATTTTCCTTTCTATTGTAGTGTTTTTACTCATTCCATGGTGACACATTTAAGCCACACAATCAAGTATTCATACCAACTGTAACTAATAGCAAAAAAAAAAAGTTAAATATCCATTTTAGAATATTGGTGAGTCTGTTGAACTTGGCTTAGAGAGATTTAAGATAAAAGGTTTGTTCAACCACAGAGCTTAGTGATTTGATTAAGATTTACATTCTGTCTTCATCCAACCCAATCTTTTTCAAACTTGGCAACTTTTAAGGTGTGTGGATTTTAACTCCCAGAATTCTGACTGGAAAATTGAAATCCACGCATTCTAAGGCTGTCATGTTTGAGGGAAACCCCCCCCCCCCACTGATCTAACGAATTCCACAAAATGGTTCAGGAAAATAAATAAACTCCAGATAGTCAGACTGGTTTGTTGATGCAAGATGCAGAATCCACTGCCCAACCTAAGATGCAAATGCATATTTCACAAAATATTTTCAGTGTCCTTCAGTTACCTGTCTTAAATATATTATCCCATGCATTTGTATGAGCTTGCCAAACTTTCGTATTTAGACTTCTATGGAGTTCAACTGGCGTCACCATCATCTTCCCAAAAGTGCTCATCATCTGTAGTATATAATGAAAAGAACAAACACCATTATTAAAGTACTGGGAAAAGTTCAAAAGAACATATATTTTACTGTCAGAGAAAGGATTAACTTAGATTCAATAAACTGATCTATCCTTGGGCCTTAAACTAGAATACCAAGTAGAAGCTGTTCCACGTGGACCAGGGATCATAGTAATCCTTACACATTTCAGTGTATTGCATAAAATCTTAACCTGAATCCTGAATTATCCCATTCTCAGAGTTCACACTATATATATAATTATCACTTACCCAATGAATGGGGTTTGCACAACATACTAAGCCTTGATCCCCAAATTAACGAGATTAAAATGAACCAAGATTTGATAGTTGCACTAGGGACTTTCATTTATCTGATTAAGGGTTTTGTGTGAACATAGTCTGAGTCCACCATTTGGAGGGCAACAATCTGAAGTATTTCTGGAGGGCTACCACTCAGAAATTGAATGCCTGCTTTGCAAGGACCCAGAGATAGTCCCCAGGCATCTTCGTAAAAAGTGGTGGAAAAAAAATCCCTGACACCTGTAGAGCAACTAATAATCAACCAGTGACCCAGCCTACTAAAAGGCATTATCCTATATTGCTGGAATTATTCCTTGCACCTTATTTTCTTATTGAGCTTCAAGGGCTTTTTCCATTTATTAAGGCCAAGGACTAAGAAACTACTAAGAAGACCCAACTGGAGCACCTCTGTATATGAACTACACAGAGACGCTCCAGTTAAGTCTTCTCAGTAGTTCCCATTGATTGAGGTCCTTGACCTAAATAAACAAGGTTTATAGGTGATACATCCCAGAATCAATTCCATGCTGGAATTGCATAATTGAATAACTGCAGGGAAAGCTGGGATGTGCAAGAGCAAAGTAGATGGGTCCCTGGATTGCAATTCCTGCAGAAGCAGATATTGCTGACTTGCTAATATCTTACAGGAAATCAATCAGCTATCATGCATGTGGCATTATTCATACCGTTTTAACAGCCTTGATAAAGTTCAAACTTTCCTCCTCTACATCTTGCTGCAGAAGTCCAAACCTTTTCCCATACAGCACCAGGCAGATACCTAGTACAAAAAAAAGAATTCATGACAAAAGCATTTCCCAGAATCTTGAGTATGCTTTCCTTAACATATCTCTCTGGGAATTTTAAATGATGCCCAATCCTCTCCTTTTGATGCAATTAATATATAATGTCCAGTATTGGCAATACTGCTTATGAGGCCTCAAGGACAATGCATTCTGTAATAAGCAACTGGCCAGAGTTCCTCTCTACATGGAGAAAGTTTATTTATTTATAAGATGTTTGTCCCATCTTTATTATTTTATATGTAACTCAAGGTAGCAAACATACCTAAAACTCCCTCCTCTTATTTCCCCCCACAACAATAACTTATGAGGTGGGTTGGACTGAGAGAGAGAGTAATTGGCCCAAAGCCACCCAGCCAGCTTTCATGCCTACGGTGGAGTTCGAACTCATGGTCTCCTGGTATTTAGGCCAATTTAACCACTACACCAAACTGGGCCTTCACCTGTTTTTTATCTAGTACCTTTCAGTTCTATTGGGAGGGAAAATCCCAGAACTGTTAGCCAACATGGCCATCCTGGTTAAGGCATTCTGAGAACTCCAGGTTGGGGAAAGCTAACGTACATATATACATTTTAGTATAGAGAAAAAGCAGCATTGACCCCAGAATGAATGAAAAGCTTACTTTCAAATGACCATTTGTTCAGTGCAGAATATAAATCTTCGATTTCTCCGTTCTTGTTACAGAGCGTGTCCATCTGCTGCATAAAATCAGCTAGGACCTGTGGAAGAGATTGAAAAGATCTCTTAGTGTTCTTCATCAGAAAAATGAAAGGTCATTAGGAAGTGAGTCCAATTTTAAAATATTAATATCATAAGACTTTCAACTCTATGGTGTGCCAATTCTACACTTGGAATATCATGTACAGTTCTGATCGGTGCATCACAAAACAGATGCCGTGGAAAAGACACAGACAAGGGGTGATCAAAATTATCATAGGGCCGGAAAAGCTCTTTTCATTTGGTAACTTTAAGTAAGTCAGAGGTGAAAAATACATAATTAGCACCTGATGGATACTAGTGAAATAGTAAAGTGAAATAGAAATTAAGTAATATGCTTTTAAACCATTTGGAACTGAAGGCTAGATATGAATATTTGCTCTTCATTTTTAATACTTCCTCTTCCTGCATATAGAAATCTGGCATGCTAAGAAGGAAGTTGTAGCCTTCACTTTTCTCTGATGTGGTACATTTCTACATGCCAGGGAAATAAGTGAGATGCATTCAAAATTGTTGTTTCAACTAGATTTCCAACTGGTATAAGTTAAGAAAGATTTCATATGATTTCTGGAGAGACAATTTCCTAATTTTCCCCCTCCCTCTTTTAAAGCAATCCACATCATAACAAGAGTGTTCAAAATTTGAAATTACACCTGTGTCTGGATCAGACTTTTAGAGATAATTTTGAACCCCTATTCTTATGCAGTACCTCATTGATTTTAGTGTCCAACTTTACAATTTCCATGGGTTTCATTAATTTCTTCTGAAATGCACTTCTCACTCTCTGCCAGTCCTTCCCTTCTCTGTGAAAAACAAACATTCAAGTGATTAAAAGAAATTTAATATTTCCTGGTTAAAATGACAGGTGTATGAGGAAATGTTAAAACAATATTAAATCTGGGCAGTTTTCATAAGTGAATGCTAGTATATTTTAAGGAAGCTAGCAAGCAGACTAATCAAGTTTGATAGTATGGAAAAATGGCTTTGCATCCCAATATGTTATTTACTTTAAATAAAATAAAGACAAAATTTCCTCTTAGTCAAGCTTGAGCCCTGGGCACACATGGAAATGTACCTTATGGATGTGGGTTTCTGCTGCTATTTTTTCTGGAATGCTTCTGACTTAATTTCACCTAAAACTTTGAGAGTCCTGTTTATCTTTTGGGAAGATGTACTAGATGCCTCTGTTGTCATTGAACTTTGGAGGAAATCACTGAAAGTGATCAGTGATCTCTTAACTTTTACTGAGATATTAAATTACCATTATAAAGGATTCTTCACATTCTGCATTTCCCTTCTAGCTTGAATGTTATCTTATGTGCATTTGATCTAAAACTGCCTTTTTTTTTCCTGCTGCAATTTTTCCATTCTAATACTGCCAGGAGGGTTAGGTCCAAGTTAACCAGAGACAATGCTGCAAATTGCTTCTCAACACTGGTTTGCTATGATAACCTTGCTTGCTTTCAGGATAAAACAGCAGAATGTGGTCCCAAGAGACAAAGAACCCTAAAGAAAACGTTTAAAAAACAGTTTTAATGTGTTTGCAAAGTATCCACCACCTATAAATGGCACTTTGACTTTTCTCCCACGATCATTTAATATTTATAAATAATGAAACTACTACCAAAGACTCAAACGTATTTATGAAAAAAAAAAACAATCTGAACTACTTGCTCTTAGCATCCCTTGCCTTTAAACCTCAAGCCAACATAAGCACAGGGCATTCTCAGCACAAAGTGATATGTGTCCTTCCACGTCTTTACTCACAGGATAAGTAGCCCATAGCCCTCTTTACGGTAGTCTCGATAGGCTTTCCAGGGCTTAATCTCCAGGCGCTGCGGATAGGCACTCTCTTTCCTGTAGAGAGACTCTAGCAGACAGGGTGCACCTATATGAACCGAGTCAAAACTCCCAAGTTTCATGCGGAAGATTTTGCCAAACCTCTGGTGGTACTCAGCCTTTAGGAGAAAGAAAAAGAAAGGAAGAGGGGAGGTTAAATCAGGCAGCTAAGGACTCCATCACAGAGGCTCACCCATCTCACAGAACTCCTTGCAAGAAGAGGCGAATAAATATACTGTAGGGCACACACAACTTTCAGTTGACACACTGGCTGTCTAGCATTTTATTCTATTTATATTATTTATTTTATTCTAGCATTTTCCTGCAGATGAAAAAGATGGACCAGAACAAATCTGTTCAAATGGAGGCTTATATTAAGCATTTGATTAAGAACTTCCTAGTGTTTGTAATGTAAGAACATGTTATCTCACAAAATGCTTGCTTCTTTTTCCTTAAGTTTTTAAATAAAGATGCAGGAATGCCGTTTAAGGATGCACCAGCGACTGATTCCCTGCATTGGTTGAAGAGTGGATTAACCTGATCCAATCTGTAGGGAATGATGCTGTCTAGGAATTTAGCAACAGGTCAGTCCATCACAACCATAGGGGATGCTGACCTTGCAAATTTTGCATCTTGCAAATACTGTCCAAGCTCTTAAAGAGATAGTTCTCAATCCTGCCATTAAAACCTCAAGATCAGAGAGGGTTAGCAACTGCTTTTGCCATTCAAAGAACTACCTGCTCTACCATACGTGACCCTCAACAGTCATCCAAACATTAGCTTTGGGCAAAGGATCGGTTGGGAAGGCGGGAAGACACAGATTACTCACCAGCGTCTGGTGCTGTTTCTTGAGGCCCCCTTTCCAGAGGATGTCTAAGAGGCTGCCCATCAGAGGCCATTTGACGGGACCGGGCAGGGCAGAAAGCGAATGGGGAGCGTGCATGGGGCAAGAAGGCACCTGAGCCTTGGGCTCCAAGGCGCACACGGACGAAGTGGGCAGCTGCTGCTGCAAAGCAGGTGCGCTCCCAGGACCTCGCAGCTTTAGGAGAGAGCTGAGCAGCGGGGCTCGCTTCAGAGGGGAACTCATGATTCTGGCACTGGATGGAAGACTGAATTGATGGATGCTGAAACGCCGGCGAACCTCCAGCTGCGGGAGGGCTATACCCTGAAAAGTCAGGCGCGGGAGGAAGGGGGAGAAGAGCTACGAAGGGAACCTAAAACGGCCGCGATCTAGCCCCGGGAAAGCCCTGGCAGTCGGGGGTCCTGGCGACCCGAAAGAAACTTTTTTTCTCGAGTCGGCGGCGTCGGATGGGGATCTGTCTCCCCTCGCGCAACGGCAGGGAAGGTCCGGAGTGCGGCGGGATGAGGATGCTGCGCTCTCTCCGCTCAGGTCCCATAGCGCGGCGGAACGAGGCATATATAGCGTTAGGGGCCGGCTGCTGCTGGGCTTGCCAATTGGAAGGCGGGGGGAGGAGAGCAGAGCGCGGGGTGGGGCG
>JANHJO010003846.1:84283-97021 GCA_032468235.1 Pseudoxyrhopus heterurus | reverse complement strand
ACTGTGTATGTGCCAAGTTTCGCCAAGATTGGTTCCTCTGTGTAGGAGCTTATAGAGCACATACACACATACTTACATAACCACACTTCTCTTTTATAGATATAGATGTGGGTAAATGCATAATTTTGTATTTAATTTATTTATTTTGTCATATTTATGTAGTGTATATTGGAGGTGGTGACCTTTTGAGAACTGTATGCAATGAAATTTCATTCAAAGTGACAATAAAATTATTCAAAGTTCTAAGTTCTAAGTAGGAAGAAAACAAAATGTGTTCAGGTGGAGTTCTCCTTCAGTCCTTTAAAGGACTGGAAAGGAAGAAAAACACTGAAAGAAAATTATTGAATACAAAATGGCATTGAAAAAATAAATTTGTTTACATACTATTCAAAAAAGGCAATACAAAAACTAAAAAAGAAACAAAAAGATCAGAGCATATCCTTTTCAGCAACCAACATCCAGATAAGCACAATTAACATTAGATAAACAATCAAGCAGAAAGCAATAGCTTAATCAAAAAAATCAAGGAGAAAACCATACCCCCACCACTGCTGACAGAAAATTACTGTATATAAACAGGGAGCAAATTCCACACTCACTCACACTGGTGGTGTTAACTAGATGGGTAATGAAATATCTACAAGCAAACAATGAAGCTCAGAGAGAATCAAGGACTCCACAATTCAACCCTGAGTTATATATATTCTCTTCTATTGGAGAGATTGATTGGTCCTTGTTATCTAGGTGATATACAGGATTGCCTATATGATAAGCTGCATTCTTTTTACAAGGTCTGCTAGTTAATTATGTATTTTGTCAAAGATACATAAGAGAGGTGACAGAAGGAAATTGAAATGGAAGGAGGTATTATTTTGAGATATATTTAGAATAAAAGAAAAGGACAATAACCGGTTGCTTGATGAAGATACCATGGTACTAGATATCAAGGAAAAGGCAGAATTACTTAATTCCTACTTAATCTTAGTCTTCTCTAACTGAAGTACAAGAGGCAAGTGAATAAGATACACTAAAGCTCAAGATAGATAAAACAACAAATTTGTTAGTTTTGAACCAGTTTAAATCTCTGGGGCTACGTGAATTGGATCTTTAAAGATGGAACATTCCCAGATGTAGGTGGCCCAAACATTGACACCAGTAAGACTTCGGATTGAATTAGAGACACTTTTTCACCCCCCAAATCCCAGGGATCAAAAGATATAATTGGGTATACTCAGGACACTGACGACAACAATCCCTAATCTGCAGATAACCTCACCTTTTTGGAGGGCTTAAAGAATGACCTCCCTCTTCTCCCTACCAGCACCTCAAATCCACTCCAACTGAAGCTAGCACAAGAGAAAGAAAGAGAACTATCTTAAAGCAGTGTCCTCTATTCCCAACCTATGTCACCAACTTAGAAGAAGACCATGATTAACAATATTGAAAGCTGCTCAGGCATCAAATTGCTCAAGATTGGATAACTAACTCAGTCTAGACTATGCCACAGATCATACAATGAACACGTCTCAGTACTAAATCCAGGCTTGGAACATGAATGAAAGAAGTCATGATATTCAACTTCCTCCTGATTTCTCATCAACTGCAAACTGATCCATCTCAGGTTGATTGTTACCAAAAACTGTTGGATTAAAGAACAACCTCTTGAAGAGTGGTATACCACTTTCCTCTTTCAAAGCAAAAGGTGCTACGTGCTCCAATAGAGAAAATGATACCTCAGCAAGGACCCAATCACAGGTCACCTTGGTTGCCTTTATGACATACTGTAGGAGTAGCCAGAATCCAGTAAACCATTAGTGGATTTAACAATTCAGGGAACCCTGATGACTGTTGGATGTGTTAAAGAAGAGCCATCTGTTCCAGATGCTTTAATTCATATTTAGTGCACTGAACAGAGGCTTGGACTCCATGGCTAAATGGGGAATTCCAGTACTTTCAAAAGTTACACTAGCATTGAATCTTCTTTCCTTAATTATATAAAATGTTCAATTTAATGTGATTTATTTTGAAAAAAAAACACTTGTCAATTTATTACTTTTCTTGATGTAGAAATAAAAAGACCACAGATGGGACCTGAAAAAAATATATCACTCAGATTGGATCTCTTATATTCAATTATTGTCCCAAAGAAGTTAAAAGGAAATTAAAAAAAAAAAACCATAGATCTTGCAGGGAATAAATATGGGCATTTTATTCTAATCAAAGTTATTCATTTTTATCTGAGGTTGCTAACTTCTCATCAGAACAGCAAGGAGTTGCGTCCCTTTGTAACAATTCTGCCTTCCCAATGTATTACTAGCATGTGTAGAGAAAGGCACTGGCCATCCTAGTCATTTGATTGAATTGTTTATGTTTGTTGTGGGGTGTATGTATGCAGGTGTACCTTAGAGTTAGCATTGACTCCTGGTGATTGCTGGACATGTCCCTGCAGTCTTCTTGGCCTGAATTTTGGAAGTGGCTTGCCACTGCCTACTTCCTAGAGTTGAGAGTGAATGATTGGCCCAAAGTCACCCTGCTGGCTTTGTGCCTAAAGCAGATTTGAAACTCACAGTCTCCTGTTTTTTAGCAGTGCCATTATACCAAAGTAGCTCTCTTGATTTAACTATTTGTACATATTTTCCATGCATTGATAAATGGGTTTAGTGCTAATTATTGTGTGTGTTGTGGAACTTCTCTTAATCAAGTAGTCTCCCTTCTTTGAAGCAAGTCAGATTTAATGATTTCTCCTGTAGCAATCCTATCATGATTCTCAATTTTCCTAATAGAGATGGAAAGAAAACATATGAATATATTGCATTCATTGTGAACCTGCTAATATTATTCTTTGTCTACATGCATTGCTTCCTTTGCACCTGGATTTAACTGATTTTGAATTTCTTCTATGTGTTCTCTAGAAAAACAAAACAAAACAGCATTTTCCTTATTTGATTGGTTCACAGGATACCAGAAAGTTTGCCTAATTGTTTTTTCAGAAAAACAGGTTAATAAATAACATCAGTCTCTTAGTGCAACGATCCAGCCATTAATATGGAATTTACAAATAGCTTCATTCTGTGCAGCTAATGGATGCACTCCATGATGTAGCAATTAATATTTGAGGAAGTCTTTTCATTTGGTAATAAGCAGCTGTATTTTATAGGCTTATTATCAACATTCTGAAATACTAGCCAGCCAAAAATTTCAGATAAATAGGACACATTATTGTGAAATATTTATAGGTTTAGATTGCTTAAATTGCCTTCTGTGAATCCATTTCCTTTCCCTTTTTCTTTTCCTTTTCTCCATTATCCCAGTTCTATACTTACTAATAATATAGTAGACTATTCCTGCTGAGGTTAGCCTTTTAGGAAATATTCTATAATGCCTGCTCTCCCCCCCCCCATTTATTTAACCAACTGACTTTTAAAATGAACTGGTGGCACCTGAGGCAATTATCACTCATACACTCCACAGACCTGCAGTCTCTCTATTTCTCTAATAAATGTTTATACACTTTAGTCGGGGGTGGGATGGCTGGGATTAATTGATGGTTTTATATTTTTGAAAGCAAGCAGATGTTGCCTCAGATGCACTAGTCATTCTTTTGTAAAGATTTAAGGCAATAGTTCCCCTGTAAAAGAGCCCTTAGGTTGCTGTGGAGTGTTTTTAGAGGCCACCATTATAAACAAGCCACTGTCAGCAAAAAATCATTGATATACTTATGGGCAACAGCAAAACTTGCTGCTAGGGATGTGTAATGTATTGGGTTTCAAGGCAATATTTGGTTTAATGGTGAAACTCATTAAAATAAAGACAGGATCTGTCTTTCCCCAGGATCATGCTTGGGCAGCAAGAAGCAGTGTTTTAAGCTAGGTAAACATTTTCATGCACTTTGAAGCACTTTTTGCCTTCAAATCCAAAGGGCTGCTCTGCCTGTTATAACTCGAAGGACAGTTATCTTTTCTTCAACAAAAAAAAGCTACCCAACTACTCACTTGTTGCTGTGGTAAGCTCTGCTTGTTCTGGTTCTTCTGGCTGTTTTTAAAGGGAAAAATGAAACAATTGTGGCTACTTCTTGCAGTAAAAGGTATTCACTGCTGTTGCTCTTTTTCTTTAATCTTCCAGTCTGGCTCCATGTGTTAAGCAACAGAGCATAAAGCTTATTTCTCTTCCTCCTCTCCTTTTCCAGAAATATGAGGAGACCAAAAGAATAAGAACTTGCTACAAGAAAATGGATGACTTTCCTGAAAGCTGAAGAAAGCAAGGAAACATCCTTCTATCTCCACTAGATTTTCTTTAGCTATGGATTATACATGTTATAAACCATATAAAGGAAACCATTGATTCAAGAAATCAATACATATTAATTCACGCCACTTGATGTGGAAATCCAAACCTTCAGAAAGCTGTTATAGTATCTTTCTCTACAATCTTAATTAATCATCTTTAACATCTGGAAAATACAGATGCTGTTCCTAATTCATACCAAGTGGTATCACAGATTCTGAAAATTCTTTAGTGTATTTTAGATTCACAATGATTTTTTTCTCAGCCCATTGCTAATTTTAAGAAGAGAAAGGAGGAATGTTGATATTACAGTATCTGGGGATTATCTTGGAAGATAGGATAAAGATTCCCAGTCTGGGCAATGGTCAAATAAGAGGCAGCTTACTCTGCAGAAGAAATGGAGTATGGCAAACATCTCAGAAGAGACCCTCCCTACTTTCTTGGACTGTACTGTAAAGGCAAGAGGGAAGATGGACTTTCAGACTTGCAAAATTCTGGTAATGTAAACTTTCAATAAAGACAGAGCTAGTAAACCTGGGATTTGGCAATACCTACAACATAGGAATAGTTGGTGAAGATGATAGAACTTGCTGAGATGGCCAAGTTGATCTGTTTGATTGGAGAAAAGATAATATTTGTGTTTATTGCTGGCAGGAAACCCTTTATGAACTTTTTTTGTAAAACAAGAAAATTATGATCTATGGTTTTGACAGTTAGATAGATTATAGGAAGAAAAGAGTCATGATATAACATTATCCATCTCTGGTTAGCTTGGTCTTTCTCTTACAGGTATAAGAACAACTGAGTCCTCTAATGATTCTTCTAAACTTGATGCTGTAAAGCTGGGAGATGATGTGACAGCTATTATTTCTCTATTTGCTTCTTATTTCCAGAATGCTTCTTATTATTAATATTATTATAGAGCTTAATATTTTCAGAACGGAAGAAAAAGTTTATATAAACCATAATTCTTCCACATGGTTGGCTTTATGTAGAACACTAAGTGAAAATAGAGGGTGGCAGAAAGTTTTACCAAGCTCCTAACCCAAAATAGGGTAAGGAGATCCAGAGGTCTCTGACTTTTTTGTATTTATTCGAAGTACCCTAACTCATTTTTAACTAAAGGAGCACACAGAATGGATTACAAATATCATTAAGAAGCCAGTTCATATTTATATTCTGGTTCTAAAAAGCTAACTAGCAATGAAACTTATGTTTACCATGCTATAGTATAAAATTATTAGGATCTGAATCAATATGGCCAGCCCATTTATATTTAAATTTGGAGGAACAGATTTTACAAATCTGCACTGCAGATCTGCACTGATTAATACAAATGGAGAAATGTAAGACTGAAACTAGTTAAAGAAAAGGAAAAAAAACCTTCAAGTTTTTTCAGGAATTTGCAATCTACATTTTATCTAGTATAATTTTCAGATGATTAAATACTGAATGGCTGACAAGTAATCCCAAGCAGGAATCCAGGAGAGTGGATTCCATTTGGTTTGAAAACATTTCTTAAATTTTCTTTTTCCTCATGTCCCCTATTTTTTATCATATTATACTGAAATGTCAAATCATCTCAAATCAATTTCATCATCAAAGTATTAATGCTTGCAAATGGATATTTGATCACAACAATCTGATTCTGTTAGACCTCTCTGCAGTCTATGATTACCATTTGAGGTTTTACACCAAAGAGACAGAAAACAGATCACATTCATTTGTATTAAATAAATACACCATGATAGCTTCCCAACCCTCTCTAATTGACAGAGAAAACAGAGCAATGATATATGAAAAGAGCATGTTGTCTTAGCAGTTTTCTCCTCAAATAACTATTTACCAAATGCCAATGAATCAATTGCCAGAATTTTGAATGCACACAAGTCAGTGACTTCAGTGTGACAAAGTGACAGTTGCCCTTGGGGAAAGGATAATATTTCAAGAGCTCCTCTATCCAACAAACAACAGGGGTCTGGATCTAATAACATGTGTCAGGACAATGAGTGATGGAAAAACAAAAGAAAAGAACTGAAGTTAAAGGTTAATTTTTTTTTGCTGCTGAAATGATTAATTCATGGAGATTTTCAGGAAAGAAATAGAATTGCGTGAGATTTCTGTGACAACAAAAGTACAAACCTGAAAAAAATTTTTTTTGCAAGGGGCATGAGTAGATTGGTATGCAATAGGGCATCACATTGCCATTAAAATATAAGTAGTGGTTAATTTTTATTTTTATAAATATCAGAGTATGTGAAATAGATCAGTTTGTTCTCAGTCCTTCTCTCTCCATTCTACTCTCTGTAAGTCACTCTCTCCCTTTAATGGATCCCTCAGTGTTTCAAGTGCATTACATGTGTCTAATCCATTTTGAAAAATAAGGATTATGAGATTTGAAATAGAAGATCTCTAGGATTATCTATGAAGTCGCTATTCAAGCAATGACAGGTTTGGGAAGAATCATGTGCAAAGTTGCATCTTTGGCGGTAACTATAAATTATGTTAATAATGCATGGCTTTGTAAACAACAAATAAAAAAACTCAGTAAAATATCAAATACCATAAAATATACTAAATTTCAGGAATTTTCAAGAGAGGTGAATATAACCAGCATTTTCAAACTCACGTGTTCAGAATCAGATATGAAATAAACTTCAACTGCTGTAGGAAAATATTTCTGTCTATGCATATTTGTGAAAGCAGACCAAAGAAAATTAGGAATTTCCATACTCTTTGAAATACTTAAGAACTGCTAATCAGCTCAAAGGGCTATCTTGTTGAAAATTTTCAATCAAGCGGTGATCACTCAGATACATGTAAGAAACCCGAGTGGGACATAAAAGCAATAGCCTCTTTTATGTTTCTCCCTAGCAACAGGAATTAAAGGCAAACTGCCTTTGATTCTAGAGGTAATGTACAGCCATCAAGACATTTCCAGCACTATTTTCCTAAAGTTTGTTTAGTCCCTTAAACAAAATAAACTCTGGATATGTGACCATTAGCACAACTGACACAGGATAATTCCATAGTTCATGCAATGTAAATAATTTTTTTTTAATGTGAATCATTCCATATTTAATTTCACTGGATGTTCCAACACTATGAAACAGAGGGAGATCTTTCCTTTACACTCATTTTCTTAATTATATTTTAGTTTAAATTTATCTGTTTTGCTTTCTATTTTGCCAATTTTGCTTATCTCTCCAATTCTGTAACAATCCTCAGTTACAATTATCATGAATGTCTACATTATTACAACTGGCCAGCCCTTCCAGGTAGGCTAAGTCAGAAAACATAACCTGCTAGACTCCACTGTATTGTGGTCAGGATTAATAACAGAATCTTGAAAGCCTGCCAAAGTTTCTCTCTGCCCCTTTTATACCAGACAGATCTAGGTGAAATTATCTTCAGTTTTCCATATTCCCTCTTTTCCAAGGGCTAAGAAGTTGGTTATTTTCTCCTTTACTTGCTAATAGCCTTTATATATTCTTTCCAATATTTTCTTTTTCTTTTGCTTCTACACTGGTTGCATTATAGAATTTCATAAGAGCTTTACTATCATTGCAATTTTTCATTCCAAGCTAAAACATTATTCCTATATGTTTTCAACTCAGATATATTCCCAAGGTGAATCTGCAATATACTATTGTTTTAACATCCACATCTTTAATGGCTGGCTAAAGGATTTTCTAATGATATACTGTTCCCACCACCATAAATTGTTATAAGAAAGTTGAAAATTCTGGTTCTTACTATAAACAAGTCATGAATATATTTATATACAACATTTATGGTCATGGTATTCTTCTCATACATTCAAATGACATTAAAATATGAGAGAACATTTCATGTTTTCTAGTGCTTTGCTTGCCTGTTATCATGTGGAAAAAACCTAACTTAAATAATGATCTGAAATATTTTATAGATTCCCCTCCATTCTGGAAGTTTTGGTTTAGTTTCTAAACCTTCCTTTATGGTGAAGGCTGTTGATGACCATTGACAGAACGAGAAGGGAATGGTCAATCCATCCTTGTGGTCCTTGAACATTCAGAGATCTTTGTGGTGTATTTCTGCAGGAGTTAGGAGTTGAAGGTACTATGTTTCACTGTTTTGCCTCCTTCCTCAGTGGTCACTTCTAGTCAGCATGGACAAAGGGAAAAGGTTGGTCCTGCAGCCCCTCACTCGTGAGGTGACTCACATTCAACACATTCATCTCTCCTGTTTAAATTCTACATGAAGCTTCTTGGTGAAGTCATTCATTAGTTTGGGTTAAGGTTAGAGTTTGAATCAATTTATGTTGAATGCTAAATATTAAATAATACATATTCCTAATTTCATCCCACCAATGCACTTTTTGTAAATTCTTATCACTGAAAAGAAAGCAAGCCCCGGTCATCGCCTAAAAACATACATAACAGACAACTACAATTTTAGCAGCTCCCTTCAATATCCAGTGTTAACAAACCTGAACCTGAATTTGAATTTTGGGGGTAGCAAGAAGCAATAGTGAAAGTGAAATATAACAGCAGTAGAGGAATATGATTTCCTGATAAATTTGTATGTCCCTTTCTTGTTTTTTAATATGACTCTTAAACATTCTCTTACATTCTTTTTCTGTTTCTGCATCTTCATATCTAAAGAGAGAGAGGGAAAAATGCTGCATTTTCCTTGTGAAGTAACAAAAATTGTAAATACTAGTTTTGATGTCAACTATAACCAATCTAATTTGATTTAGTATTAAGGTGACAAAATTAATATTCATCAAATAATTTCTTGAATTTTCATATAAAGTGAAGTCACATAAGCCTGTTTTAGTTACAAAGTACATTAGAATTTAAAAAGTTACCTTTAAAATTCATATATATAATTCCTGTAGTACAATGTAAATAATAATAATAATAATAATAAAAAAATAATACATCTTAAGAAGATACTTGGTTGATTCCTAGGATGCTGGAAGCAACCTGAATCAACCATTAGCACCAGTCAATGTTATTTGTGATGCAATTTTGAATGTACAGTTGACTGAGTTTCATATTTAATGAATAAAGTAAATAATAATAATTACATACATACTCAAAAAGACAAATTGGAACACAGTGTACTTTAAATTTTAATTCTGCTGTCCATTCCCTTTACTTTGTAAAATGAGGTAAGAAAAACATATTTGATTTTTACACTTTTCTTCTGTTTTACATCATTAAAACAATTCCTAATATATTACTATTATCTAAACAAGTAAAGTTTTGGAATATAAATATTGAACACAAATGTTTCACTTTATACCTTTTGTGCAGATTATTTTTTGAGGTTCTTATTATTTTATTCGTATGCTGCTATATCACTTGCAATTTTTTGTTGATCACTGGATATTTTAAGGAGACTGCATACCCCTTGCATTCTTAAAGTGTAAATCTTTTTGTGATCATAAACGTCTGCAATATACATTTCTACTTTCTCCCGTTGGTTTCCAGAGGATTCTTACAGAATTCAAAATAATATAAGAATCTATAAATGTAGTACATCTTCCAGAACAAAATTAATAGATGAAATGTTATGTCATTAAAAGAAAACCACTACAACACATGATCTACAATTGTTCGTATAATATCATCTACTGTATATGTGTTATTATATGAAACCAATCTTGTACCCAGTGTGACATTTCAATTAACTAACCTTACCCGTTTCTATCGGAAATGATGCAAAGGTATCCAAACACATTAATTAAAATTGTACAGGAACTGAACAGATGAGTTTCTTTTAAACAATAACAAAAATCAGGTACTTTATCCATCTCTATATATTAGAGCTGTGCAAAATATTCAGTGGAGATGTCCCATGAAGGACATTATTGCAAATGAAGTATTTCTCATCGATGTATTAAAGCAGCCACACCCTTTTCTGAGCTAGCCTAGTTGCTTTAAAGCACGGCTGTCAATCTCCTGGCCTGCAGGCCAGATGCATCACATGCTGGCCACGCCCACTCCCAATTTAGCAAAGGGGGGGAAATGTCCGATATGTCACATGACACTGTTGTGATGATGTGAGCCTGACACCCCTGCTTTAAAGCACACATAACACACACAAAGAGAAAAACCCCACATACTTGTTCAGGAGCAGCAAAGACTTTTGCTGTTGAAACAAAGTAAATTTAACAGTTCCAGGATGGTTATTTTATTCATCCTAATGGATCAACGCTTAAATTTATATGTGTGTTTATGTAAGCATTGATACCAACAGTATGATTACAATATTTTAATTATCTTTTCATTACAAATAATTTGAGCATATTTACTGTTTGAATTTTGTAAAATTTGAATATTATTTTTTATTTTAATATTTAATTATATCTTGCCTTTATTTTTTGATAAATAACTCACAGCAGCAAACATACTTCTTTCCTCCTGCTATTTTTCCACAACAACGACTTGTGCAGTGGGTTGGGCTGGGAGAATGTGACTGGCCCAAAGTCCCTCAGCCAGATTTTATGGCTAAGGCGAGACAAGAAGTCACAATCTCCTGGTTTCTACTCTGGTGCCTTAACCACTAGACCAAGCTGAAACAGCCTTTCAGAAGTTATCCTTCTCCATACATTAGCTGACATTCATGGTACTGCTGATTTTTATTGAAATGTATTATTTATGTTAATGTAATAGTAACTTTTGTGTAGAAGTGTTTATATCCCCCACTTTTAACAGTAAGTCTACAAAAGCAAAAAAGCAGGGAATTTCCAACTGAACAAGCACACAAAGAGGATTGTGTGCAATCTCCCCCCGTAAACCAGGAGCAGCCTATACCAAATGGAAAGGATAAAAATGTGCTAAAGGCAGAGAAACCATTCAATGTCATGAATATGTCATCAAAATGCAATGAAACCATTATATATTCAGATCTAACTTGCAGCACTTGAAGAATCTGTCTTCCTGCCTTGCGATAAATTTCCTTCCTTTCTAAAGTAGTCCATACTATTATCCTTTATGACCTCTGACAGCACAGGCAAAATTATGTTATTCTTGGGTAAACAATGTTAAAGAATCTCTTTTATGATAAAATTTGATTCCTGAAAATCTCTTTGTCTGGTCGGGATAACAAATAAAGGTTTATTGTAATTAATTATCTCGTTTCGCTTTAGTTCACATTCTGTTGAAGGAATCTCATGCTGTTTTATTGTAGTTAATAAAACTAATCCATTAGGCAATGTGATGAAATCTTAACATAATAGAGACTGAATCTATGCCCCCTTAGGTTCCAAAAGCAATTTATATGTAGATGATACCCATTTTACATCTCTTTTAGTATAATTTAGCTTGCATTTTCACAAAGTATAAATGACTCTTTATTTTTCCTCTTGGAGAACAGCTAACGGGTCCAAAAATCCCTTTCTATAGTGCACAATGTGTTTTAAGGCAAACTATGATATTCTTTAGGGGTCTCATTAAAGGAGAAGTAAAGTGATGTAACTCCTAAGTCAGTAAAAATCCACCTCACCAGTCACAAGCAATTCAATAAAGATGGATCTCAATAATTCCCCATTGTATTTATCAGTGATTAGAAGGATAGATCTAAAATATTTCTACTGATAGGTTCAATTATATTTTCTCTCCTAGGAAACTATCAATAATAAATGACCTATCTGGGGGTGAGTAAAGCTTAGCCTTGCACAATCCAACATTTGAGTTTGTTCCTAAAAACATTAAAGTCTACTCCTTATAACCACATGCAAACTAAGTGTTCAGGTAAATGGCAACCTGATGAAAAAAATATTTAGGAACAACAAACAATATACCTCTGGGACCACACAATTTATGATCAATATCAGAGCTAAAATCACAAGGCCTCCAACATGTGCATACACACACACATCCTATTATTAAATAATAGAAAATGGTTCACAATAATAATAGCACAGTTTAATGATATAGCAGTAGTTAGGTTCCAATAAAAATAGGATATAAATAACTAAAAAGAAACTAAAACAATTATTTCAATTTTGCATTATTATAATATTATGATATATATTAGCACAACAACGTCTTGTTCAATTTAATTTTTTTTCATTTAGTATAGCACTCACAAGGGTAGCAATGAAGAACTGAGGTTAGCCTGCGACAAACTGAAATGCTCTATCTCAAAAAGTCAGGCACACATGAGATGACAAGGGAAGTAAAAATTCACTTTGGACACAGAAAGGAAAAATGCACCCCAAGATTGCTTTGTAGATGAGGTTAGGGTTTAATAGAAGGTGATGTCAACTGTTTTTGCCCTCCAAAATGGAGTAGCTGCCTATTTTGATGGCAAGTAACTGCAGAAAGGAATCCAGATAAATGGTAAGTTGCCAGCATGGTTCCTACTGGTGTCATGCTCAGGAAAGTTAAAAAAAAGGAAAGGAAAGGGAAAGGAAGGGAAGGGGAGGGAAGGGAAGGGAAGGGAAGGCACGGGAAGGTACGG
>JANHJO010003845.1:45808-56084 GCA_032468235.1 Pseudoxyrhopus heterurus | reverse complement strand
ATGGAGTCACTGAAGCAGTCGGTGCAAGCTTAAATGGACTCTGGGGGATGGTAGAGGACAGGAAGGCCTGGAGGAACATGGTCCATGGGGTCACGATGGGTCGGACATGACTTCGCAACTAACAACAACAAGACACATAGAGAAAATATCTTTGCAATTGATGACTCTCCTGATACAGTGATGGCTGCAAAATAGCGACAACGAATTGCACACTATTAGTCAGTTTTAGCTTTCTAGGGTCTTTCATTAAAGCTCTTCTAACTTCTGGTCAATATAATGCATCTATCTGTGGGTTGTTCCTAATGTTTGATTTGCAACTTGAAAGCAGCCACCTCCTGCTATACCCCTTTTATCTCCCAGTGAATTCTGGAAAGCGGCTTGCAGACAGCTTTGGATGAAATGGTCCCAAGATAAACCTAAATTGTTTGGCACTGACCTGGCACCTTTTGCAACACTGTTTTGAAAGAACTTTTCTGCTGAGTTTTTTTTGGGTTTTTTTTCTTGATTGTTGGTCTGTGTTAATGAGTATTGTTAACTCTTTATTGCTTATTATTCAAATTATATTGATATGTTATTAAAACTTTAATAACAATATATTATTGTTTTGATAACTATTGTTATAAAATACAGTAAACTGTAAGACTTAGCCATATAGAAGGGTCATTAATAAAAATTCTTAGTATGTTTCTTTTAATTAATTTAGCAATTAATTCAACCCCCCCAATTTACTCATATCAGCCAGCAACCGGCTGATTATATCAGAAAATAAGGTTTCAACATTTCCCTCCTGAGCAGACTGAAGTTTTGTGATTAATAAATGAAATTATTTATCATTCTATCTTGCAAGAATAAAGCAAAAGGAAGCTTATTTTAAAAACTGTACTCCTCATTCCTCTATTACAGCCTTCCCAAATGTGGCTACATTTATTATCCTCACTTAGCCTAATGCAGTATTTTTCAAACCTGCTCACTTTAAGATGCGTGGTTTTTCATCCCGGCTGGGGAATTCTGGGAGTTGAAACCCACACATCTTAAAATTGCCATGTTTGAGAAACACCGACCTAATGGATACTATAGGATGACACACCTGGAGTGCGCTTGAATTGAAGCTGCAGCATTTCAATCCAGCAGAAAAAAAAAAAGGAACTTTCCATTCTGACACAACAGTAGCAAAATTGCTGTTCATAGGCTGCAAGCATTATCTGCTCCAATTTGTGGTCCTGATCATCCCCCTGCCATTCATGATGCTAAAATTCATGGTCAAATTGCAAAAATTCAACCACATGATTTAAATTTTTTTTTTAAAACAACCTAAAATAAGTGTCCTTAAGCTCCTGCTAGACCTAATGCTCCTATTTTGTCTTTAACCTTTCCAACCTATCCATTGAAACTCTTGATTGGAACCATTCTGAGAATGTCACCGGGTCATCACCCGATCAATATAATCCTTAGAGGCTGAAAAACGCAATAAAGTAAAAATGTCCATGCCTAATTTTTTTTCTTTTTTCATCTTTCAACATGTTCTCCACGATAAATGGCAAAAGCCAACTGCCTTCTTTCCCATTGAGCTACCTTTGAGTTCTTTCACCCAGAAGTAAGTAATTGCACTACATTCCAGAGGCAGGTAATTTTTTTAAAAAAAGTGTTTGGAAAGCTGCCATACTGAGAGAACAATGACTCACTGTATATATATATGAACCAGATTGCTAGCAGGTCATTCACGTGGTATGCAGTCAGGAAACGAAAGCAGGGAAGCCCCTAACCATGCTAACTCTCCAAGGGAACTACTTTGCCTGCCTGGCTGGGCAGCTCATATCTGTGACGTGCTAAGATCACGTTTTTAGAAGATTGCATTCTGTAAGAAAGGACTACAGTAATTCTGTTCAATTTAGTTGTATTTTAATAATATATCTGAATACGGATAGTTCTTGATTTACAACAGTTTGTTTAGTGACTGTTCAAAGTTGCAATGACACTGAAAAAAGTAACTGATGACCATTTATCACACTTACCACCGTTGCAATATCCCCAAGGTCACATGATCAAAATTCAGATGCTTGGCAATCAACTCGTATTTATGATGGTTGCAGTGTCCCCGGGTCATGTGATCACCTTTTGTGACCTTCTGACAAGCCAATTCAATGGGGAAGACAGATTCACTTAACAACCATGTTACTAACTTAACAACTGCAGTGATTCACTTAACAACTGAAAGATTGTAAAATGGGGCCAAACTCACTTAACAAAAATCTCACTTAGCAACAGAAATTTTGAGATCAATGGTGGTCCTAATTTGAGGACTATCTGTAATTCCCATCTCATCTCTGGTCCATCTCATCTCTGACCCCCCCCCCCATTAACTGAATCACTGCAATTGTTAAGTCAATCACATGATCGTTAAGGAAATCCACATTGACTTTGCTTCTTGGAAGCTAGCCAGGATGGCCACAAATTGTGATCATGTGACCACAGAATGCTGTACCTGTTGTAAATGTGACCCTGTTGGCAAGTGTGGCTGTGGGAGTGGTGTGATGGCCATAACTTTGAGGACAAGTCATAAGCCTATGTTTTCAAGGTTGTTGTAACCTGTTGTAATAAATAAATAAAATTAATAATAATAACATCTGATGACCTATTAAGGAGCAAGAACCCCGACTTTTTTTTTCATCTTGTCTACCTCCCTTCCCCCTGGAAAGGTTCCTTTTCTAAAATTATTGAATTGTTCTTATTCTTTTATTTCTTTCCCCAAAGAACATTGCACTTTGCAGACTTCCTAGAATTTGTTATAATGCTGAAACTATGCAGTAACTTCCAGGAATAACGAGGCTGCAACATCTCATATATTTATCTCCTGGCAGTGAGATGAAGGATCCCAGCTCCAGCAAAGCAGAGCCTAATTTTGTTTACATTCGTGGAAAGAATAGGAGTGGAGTACCAGCAGAGCTAGAGAAATCCATTTTGAACACAGTGGGGCCTGAAGGCACATTACAAACTTGGCACAACCAAAATTAATGGAGAATGAAACATTTGCACTGACTTCCATGAAGTACAGAAGTATATGCTGTATGTAGCTGATGGGATGGGAGATTCTTGGTCATACAGGAGCGAGGATTAACCAAAAGTGTTCATGATATATTTTGTAACCCTGACAGGTTGTTCTTTTTAATAACCCCCAACAGACCTGGTTCACACTAAACAAGAACACCATTTGCTTTACTCAAAGGAGGAATCTTAAACTCAGAGATACATTTCATATTTTTAAGAATGTGTTGTGAATGTGGAAAGAAAATAGCAGCAATTTAGCTATTCACAAAATGGCTGCCACAGGGACAATCACACAAGACCCATTCAACAGGGGCTTTCATTGTCTTGGCAGAGGCAGTCCCGAACTCAGCCCTGAATTAACCATGAGGTAAAATACAGGTAGTCCTCGACTTACGACCACAATTGGGACTAGAATTACCATTGCTAAGTAAAACAATTGTTAAATAAATCATGCCTGATTCGACAACCTTTTTGGCGACAGTTAAGTCAACCTCTGCGGTTGTTAAGTGAATCAGGTGATTGTTAATCTGGTTTCTCCCGTTGACTTTGCTTGATGGAAGCTGGCTGGGAAGGTTACAAATGGTGACCAGATGACCCTGGGATGCTGCAACTCTTATAATTATATACCGATTGACCTGCCCCTGGATTTTGACCATGTGACTGTGGGAATGTTGTGACAGTTGTAAATGTGAGGGCAGATCAAAAACCACTATTTTCAGCGCCGTTGTAACTTCAAATGATCTCTAAACAAATAGCTGTAAGACGAAGACTACTTGTAAGCAAAAATGCTTAGGGAAGGAGGGCACCACAGAGTTTTTTCCCTAGCTATCATGCCCTTAACTCTTTCACTGCAGCACTTGCCTTTAGGGAAATATTTTGTTTTTGTCCTTATATGGCATGTTTGATAAAAAGGTTTTCTTTCTCATGATGAATGACTATTTAAAAAAAAAAAGGTTGGATGTTATTATCAGGTATCCACATTTCTTTCTATTTCATGGTCAGAGCATTTCATTTCTGTCAAAGGGCATTATTGTTGGCTGGTGCTTAGGGCATTAGTTACCCTTCATCTTCCCATACTGGATCTTCATCTCACAAGCAAGCAGCTACAGATTGCTCCATTACCTCCAGGATATGCCCAAATGATACCTTTGGGGGGTGATTACCCCAATTTAAGAACCACAGCCTTAGAGCTTTCATAGCTATCCACTGCTGCCAACCTCTTGGCAATGAACTTTGTGCTGAAAATTCTTCTTAGAGATCTCCAGTTTGTAAGGAGGACTACAGTACTTAAAGTTCCCTAGCAGAAATAATGTATTAGTGTATTATCTGATGTTTATTTGCTACCTTCCAAGGCAAAACCTTCCCAAAGAGGCTTGAAAACATAGTAAAAAAAAAAATCATAACCCAAACTATAAAAACACCAATAAAACAACCCAGTTCCAAATTAAAGCAGCCGCCACTTCAACCTACACCAAGGCAAGTTCATAGTGTACTTAATAAAATGCAGATGGAAAGAGAAACTCTTAAAAAGTTAATTTAGAAACAAAATTTGAGACATAGCTCCATTAGCAGTAATTGCATTTAATAATTAGAGTGTATAGTTGGACATTATAAATTCATGTATCAAATGTAAAGTAGATTTGCACGAAGAAACAACGATGGACTGAAATACACATGCCTGTAGCAAGGTGGAAATATACTCCATATCCATTCTTCTAGTTCCACAAGCTTGTTCAAACATGTCTGATAGAAGCCACAGGCAGGAAATTCAGATTGGACCAGATTGCTGTGTTGCCATTTCACTGGGGTGTTTCAGGAAATAAAGCTTTGAATTCTTGAGTTCATATTTGTATCAATTATTAATATTTTCAAAAGTATTATTAATGACATTTACAGCTTATGGATTAACAAATTGGAACATCCAATAATGGAACATTAATAGTTGCAGATCTTGAAAATGTCAGATCAGTTTAATTTGATGCAAACTTAACATTGATTCATCAAATCAAATTCTATATGGCTGGCTGAGAAATTCTGGGAGTTGATCCACAAGTCTCAAAGTTGACAAGGTTGGTGACCCCTGATCTAGTGGATATGAAGCCACTTAACAAAAGAAAGGAGAGCTCAGTGACCACAAATGAAAGTGGCAGATCTCTGTCAAATTTTGAGGGAATGTTTAAATGCACAAATGGTAAACTGAGGTCTGGAGAACCACATGGCATAATAAACAAGATTGAAAGGCCAACACATTTTATTAGGGCAAAGAAGAATTGCAAGTTTTCACATTTACCAGGTTGGGTTCAGGATTGGCCCAAAGCATTTTGCCTTAGAGGAGAAGGAACAAATAGTTCCTTGTCCCCACAAGTCAAAGTGCATAATGCCAAAATCAGACTATGTTAACATTCATCTTTCCTCATTCAGGGCAGAAAATGTTATAATAGCAAGTTAAATAACTGAATAATTTGTTATTCTTTCCCAGTGCCCAGGCTTTGCAATCTCCTTTGACTGAATGATAGGGCCGTTCCTGCTTACTGTACATTTGGGAGAAATGAAAAATGCAGCCTGGATTGGTCATTCAGTGTGATTATGAAGTAGTTAGCCAAGAGTGAGGGGGATTGGCAACCACATTTGCCTCTCTCCACAGCTGCAGCAGGGTAGGGAATAGCTAAAAAAATTGCTAAAACATTGTTTTAGCAATGAAATACAATAGTATGCTAATTAAAAACAGGGAGAATAGTAACATTTTAAATCACAGAGGCCAAGAGCACAAATAGTATGGGGGTGGGAAGCAAATCTTTTTCCACTGTGAAAAGAATTAACATAGTTGTGTATGTTGTAAAAATTCATCAAAGGGCTATACGTGAAGATTTCAAGAGCAAGAGGGCATTTGCATAACAGAGAAGCAGACAAACCAATTATTTGGGAAAGTTTGTTTTCTCATCTCTGAGTGTGCCTCTGATGAAAACTCACTCATCTTTTGAAGCTTCCTTTGTTAATATTAACTTAAGGGACATTAGCTAAATTGAAACTTGTTAAATTAGTTTAGTGTGCAGCTGTTCTTATGGACTATTGGTGCTGAATGTCAATTATCACCAATCCCTGATATCAAGGTCCATTAAAATTCCATAGCCCAGAGTTCATTGCCAACACATCTGGCAGATGATAGGCTGTGATATGGAATGTATATACACTATATGCAAAATATTGACTATAATCCCAATGTGTAATTTCATATCCATTAAGATGTGCTTTGTTTTGCATTGGTCTATGAAGTTACCTCAGTAAGCACCCTCAATTTTACCACCACAGCAAAATGTTTGGCTTTTGATTGAATGCTCTGACTCTCATAAACTAGAATGGAACCATTTTATTTTAATTATCTATTTGCTGCAAGGATTGCATTTATGTTCATTGTACTGTTAAGTGGAAACTTCTCTCTCTGAACCCTCAGGGAATCTATTTAATTTGCCAATGATATTTTACAGATCAAAGGTGAGGAATGTGCTTTGGGATGTCAAAATGGAAATATTCTCAGAAGATATATTGCTTTATTTTGCAATAATATTACATTGCTCTCTGATTGATCTTGGACAGTATTGACATCTTGCTACAAAGAACACTTGCAATTCAACAGAAAAACAAACAAATTTTGAATAAGAAGAATTGGACAAGCAACAACACATTACATAAAAAGGAATTTATATAACTGTGAAATGTTAGAATCCAAGGAAAATAACCAAGATCTCAATTAATCTAATGATCAGAATACTTTCCAAAATACTGTACTACCTTTATAACATTAAGCGGAAAGGCAAACTGAGCCAAATTAGCATCACCCTATAAAAATATTTATTATATATATATAATGTCAACCAGTATGGTATGGTGATTAGAGTATTAGGCTAAAAACTGGGAGACTGTGAGTTCTACTCTTACCTTAGCATAAAGCCAGCTGGGTGACCTTTGGCCAATCAAACTCTCTCACTTTAAGAAGGAGACAGTGGCAAACCATTTCTGTAATTTTTCCAAGAAAACTGCAGAATTGCCAGGAGTCAACAATGACTCAAAGGCATTAGGAGTCCAGTTTGGTGTAGTGGTTAAGGCATCAGGCTAGAAACCAGGTGACTGTGGATTCTAGTCCCACTTTAGGCACAAAGCCAGCTAGGTAACTTGTCACTCTCTCTCTCAACTTTGGAAAGCAAGGAATAGTACACCATTTCCAAAAAAATAAAAAATAAAACCTTGCCAAGAAAACTGTGGGGACTGATCCAGGTAGTCACCAGGAGTTAACAATGACTTGCAGGTGGAAAACATCCACACGGTTTCAATCTTTGCTTCTTGAATGAGACAAAATAGATGGATTTATACATATATCTAAGTTTCCAATTCATGACAGCTAGATACGCACATCAATTTAAGTTAAAACTAAAAAATAACAAAACTCAAAACCTTAACCCCAATCTCTCTAGTTCTTGATTTTTCAACTGGACTTAGCCTTTCAAGCACAGAATGATTTTAAATAGAGACCAAGCATTAACAGAGATATAGTACACTATACAGATATAGTTTTATATGGTTTTGTTTTTAATTGTACACACTCCTCAATCTAAAACAATGTTCCGTCATTTTCAGAGAAAAGTCCATTTTTAAAGAAATCCATTCTTTGCAGCAGTGAAGATTGCAACTCTTGCTCATTCCTTGATTTCAGTGATTGTAAGACAATCTCTCCTCTTCCCATTCATGAGGTAATTACTGGTGGCAAAATATTTGGCCTCCCATTGAATAAATACAGCTGTGGGGGTTCAGCTGTGCTGGGGTTTGTAATGGATACAGCCAGCATATATGGCATCTTAGATTTCTAAGAAAAAAAAAAAAGATGTAGGGCTAATGCAGGGTTGTCAAACTCATAGCCCACGGGCCGGATGCGTCAAGCTCTGGCCACGCCCACATCCGGTTTAGCGAAGGGTGAAAAAGTCATGATATGTCATGTGATGCCACCGTGACGATACGAGTTTGATACCCCTCGACTAATGCCTATTGGAAAGACCATTGGGATAAGGGCTAGTCATGCCATGCCATCAAATCTAGATTTTTACTGTTTTACCTCCCTTTTTTCTCCCTTTGAGTTGTTAAAATAAAATTAAAGTACATACTAGAGATTCAGCATGCTTTCTTTACCCTACTTTGGAAGCAAAATCATAGATGCCACCAAGTGCCATTATAAAGGGGCTAAGCATGCCATCCACTCCTATTGTATAGGTTGGAACACATTCATGGGTGCAACTTCCTTATCTACGAAAGGATCAATCCAAGGTTCCTTATAACTTCTCAAGGGTTACATTTAATCTTTTTGCCACCTCAGCTTGTTGAAGTCATCATAAATATCCATTTTAATCAACCGGGAAAGCTTCTTTCTATCCTCCATAAGCTAGGGTAGAAAGTTATGATAAAAGTTTTAATGTAAAAAATTTCCTTGGGTTTTATAAATGTGCTCTGCAGATGAGAAATTCATATAAGAAAGTTCCTGCCTTAGCATACAAAACACCTGTAAACTGATACAATAGAAAACAGCATTTGCTCCAGAGGTTTTGTTTATTGATCCTGACATGGTTCGAGAGTTTTTAATCTATCAAAAGGCTTGCTCTGGAGAACATCATTAATACCCAAGGTTTTTCACTAACCTTATGAAAAGAGTAATCTGAATAAGGGAGAGATAAAATGTAATGAGAAATAAACATTTCTATGGACGTTTAATCTATTTCCTCAAACTGACCTCAGGTTTCGTTTTGCCAGAATTCAACACGAGTTTCAAAGTTGGTGAAACTTTCCTTCCAAGGAAGCTCATTTGAAACAGAGGCATTTGCAGTGATGAATGATTTTTGATCACTGCTGTGGTGCCAAGGCTAGAGCCTTGTAGATAGGGAGCATCTGAGCCATATCTCATAGCCATAAACCTAGTTAATGTGCTGCTGATACAGCATCTGAATGCTCAGAGCTCCCACCAATCCATCAGTCTATCCCAGCCTCAAGTTACAAACTCTTGCAGAATTTTCCTCTGCAAAGGATTTGATAAGAGAGTTATATGACCCTTTGACTCAACTATGTAAAGAAATGTATCTCTCGAACATAATGAGACTCTCTTTAAGAGCAGCAAGGTTCATTTGCTTGAACCATGTGCTATGTAACACAACCTGTGGACCTTAGTGTACTGTAGGAACAAAGCCTTTCTATGTGCCTTGAATACATACACATAAAAATGTAAAATGCCTTCCAAAATTGCTTGGACCCCCCTGCAAGAGTTCTTCTATCTGATTTCCTCATGTACTTAAGTACTTTCCTGTATCATATCCTTCGGTGTGGTGCATTGAAGAGAATGAGGAGAAGGAAAAGAATTGTAATGGCAAAGCCCACTGCAACCCTCTTGATGTACAGGTGGTCCTTCAAAGTTACAACGGCAATGAAAATAGTTACTTATAATTGGTCCTCCCACTTATAATGATCCCACTATTCCCTAGGTCAGGTGATCAAAATTTGGGTGCTTGGTAGCTGGTATATATTTATGATGGTTGCAGCATCCCTAGGTCATCATTTATGACCTTCTCAGCTGGTTTCCAACAAGCAAAGTCAATGGGGGGGGGGGTAGCTGGATTTGCTGAATAACTGCATGATTCACTTAACAACTGTGGTGATTTGCCTAATGTCCATAGCAAAAAGTAATAAAATTCGGCAGGACTCGCTGAACAATCAACTTGCTTAGCACCGGAAATTCTGGTCCCAAATATGATTGTAAGTTGAGGACTACCTGTATCTCAATTGGTTCAGAGTCCCAAATCCTTTCACTTCTAGGGTTTGCGCAAAAGAGCTGATTAGTTGAAGACCAGTTCATATTAGCCCATCTGGAGATTAATGCCAGATTAAGGAAAACTTTCCCAATTCAAGGAGAGATGGATGCATTCTCCAATAGTAAAATGTCCATTGTAAGTAAAAAGGCATCGAAGCTTTGGATTTAAGTGAGGATTTAAACCCCTCCAGATGAATCTCTTCCCACAATTCCTGCCCTTTCAAAGCACCCCTAGGACTCCAGCTGAAAAAGATAGAGTTTTATCTAAGTCCTCTCAAGATTGGAACAATGGGAAAATAGGTGTCTAAAAGGGTTGATCCCCTTCAAGGATCACTGCCTTGTTGTGGCGAGGGGGCTTGTGTAGCTCAGTGAAGCTATGAGCTATGCCGT
>JANHJO010003843.1:48139-58872 GCA_032468235.1 Pseudoxyrhopus heterurus | reverse complement strand
CCTGACTGCTCTTTAGAAGGCCAGATCCTGAAGATGAAACTGAAATACTTTGGCCACCTCATAAGAAGGAAGGACTCACTGGAGAAGAGCCTAATGCTGGGAGCGATTGAGGGCAAAAGAAGAAGGGGACGCCAGAGAATGAGTCACTGAAGTAGTCGGTGCAAGCTTAAATGGACTCTGGGGGATGGTAGAGGACAGAAAGGCCTGGAGGAACGTTGTCCATGGGGTCACGATGGGTCGAACACGACTTCGCAACTAACAAAAACAACAACTAATTCCTTAGAAGTCTAGATCTAGTTCTTCTTTAGGCTTTGGCTAAATTTTGTTTCTATATTGATCTATTTGGCCTTTTCAATTCTAGAGAAGTTTAAATTTGCATGGAAGAGAGTACTGAAGGAAAAATCTGATTTTCAGGTTTCTCAGACTTGTGTTGGTTTTTAAAATGCTCACTGATTTATTTGAGACAAAGAGATAGGAATTCAATTTTCAACCATTTGTATGCAGCCTTGCATTGTGTTGTAGGACTTTTATAGTAGCTTGATTTAATGCTCTTCCCACAGGGCTAACGGTGGGTGAGCATAAAGATACAAGAATAAGTAGTTCCTGGGGGACTGATGAGGTGGGGGAACCAGGTACTTCCACTCTGTCCATTTTATAATAGTATTTAGGGACATTGTATGTCTTATTGCCTATTCAGACCAATGTCTGGGCATCTCTAGCAGCATAATAAAGTTTCTGTCATTATTTGCTTCTACTTTGCCTGCTATTTACCAAATTTTAAAGGGCAAGCCAGTCTTCATGGCTGCCTTCGAGACTACATATTGTTTTATTCTATATATTTATTATATGCAGTCCTTTGACTGTAGCAAGAATCTAGATATAGAATTTTAATTAGATTAAAACAAATGTTTATATATAAAAAGGCAGGTCAGATAAAAGTTCTAACTCCCACCAATTTCAACTATTAAGCTGCTGATAGTCATTGCAATCTCCCATTAATTTAACTAGAAATAATACAATTTAATTTAATTTCAGTAGTACTTTCAAAAGAAAAAAAAGTAAAATAGTGGTTGTCTTCTTCCAGGCTGGAGGAGGGGAGGGGGGAGAAGATGATTTATAAAGCTCTCTATTGTAGGGTGTTAAAGAACTCGCCCCTCTTGTTTAACCATCTACATAAAGCCACATTGAGGGAGTTCCCCCAGTGGCACGAGTTCAGGTATCATCAGTAGATAATTTACAATTGTATATCCAAGTCCTGGGCTGAATTAAGAGATGCTTCTGCTGTTCTGCTATATGGACACTGTGAGGATCTGGATGGGGAGGAACATATTCTACCTTAGCAAGATGAAATGACTGTGGGGTTGCAACTCAGCTGAAAACAGTGATACAGTCCACCTTTATTTCTCGATTGGGTCACAAAAAGAAGATGTTAAGAACATAGCACAGTACCCACGAATTCTAGAGTCATCTTAGAATCATGCCATGTTTGGATGACATTTTGCCAAAGTTTGACAAAACAGAAGAAAAGATGCATCCTGGGGCTTGAGGATCACAAAGAGTTTAATTAGCAGCAGGAGCAGCAGTGTTTACATCCCTTTGGGGCACTTAAAGTTCTGATGGCATGCAGGATAGTGTTAGACAAGTATCACTGTAAACGTTGGGTAATTTTTAAGGGTTTTACCCTTTACTGAGCACTTCCTCTCAGCACTAGGCATTTTTGGACTATTCGGGAAGAGCCATCTGACTATTAGTTGCTGCGCTACAGAACACTGATAATATCGCTCAGTTGTTTTTCAGTAAGAAGTACAAAAGTTCCAAAATCAGTTTGGCAGTTGTAACACATGGCTTGGGGTGGACTCATTTGCTACCTTTGTAGGAATGCTTGCACTATTCTGTCTTGTAGTACATGAAATCTGAGTTCTGTGATATATTTTACAAGCAATCTGATGAACAAATTATTACCTAATCTGTGAGTCAGTTCCTGGTCTGTTATATATTCCCTGTTTTTATATAAAAAACCCTTTATGCCTTGATTTTTTTTCTTGATATTTATTTGCTCTGAATCTTCTTGTAGTTTTTATTATTACCCTGGTTTTTTGCTTATATAAGCACTCAAGGTAGCTTACAAAAATAGAACAAAGCATAAAACCAATACAGTTAAGGTAAAAGAAATAACATCCAAATCTAAATAACTAAACATCTTAACTTAAGAACTTTTGAAAGAAGTACATTTTTGCTCTTTTTAAATATTGGGAGAATCAGGACAAGTGCCCCTACACAAGGATAGCATTCTTCAGCTGGGAGCCACATAAGAGAAGGCCTTTCCCACATACTAGGTAGCCAAACTTCTGAGCGTTGAAACTGTCTAACCTCATAGCAGAAGAGAAGGTCCGTCAAGCAAATGGGCTTTAATCCTTCTAGCTTCTGGTCTCAATGTTTTATGCTGCCTCTATCCATACCCATGCTGCTTCTTACTCTAATCCTCCCCAAACCCTATTAGGGCTTTGCCTATCTGTTCTTGCTGCCTCTCAATCTAGGAAGATTTCCCTATCAGAAGTTAGCGTCTTTTTCCCTTCCTTGCTTCACAGGCCAGAACTCAGACTCTTCCACAAAGACACAGCCTTCCAATCTTCCTAGACAACCCCCCACCCGAGTTCTACCCTTCAACGCAATGTAATGTTCTCATGCCTCACATACAGGATCCATAATATACTGTTACTAAGCAAAATTCAGGCAAAAAAGGAGACTTGAGTTCACAAGGAGTCCACTGGAGAGTGTGTATATGTGCATGACTACATTCATGCATGTTGTGTGTTCATTTAAAGTGTTGGATTTTGGTCAGGGAGACTGTAGGGGATGACCCAGCTGAGTCCAAGGGTGGGGTCAAATGTATCATCAGGTTAGAGTCACTATGCTCGAATAAGAGACCTAAGCCCAGCCCCCCATGAATTCTGTTGATTCACCCTGACCATTGGTAGAACAGATTGTATATGGGTAGCATGGAGTAAACTCTTGTGCTTGTGAATTCTATCTTGGTTCCTGATGTCCTGCTCCTGGCAGTCTCAGGCTCAAATCCTCACTTAACAGTGGAACTCATTGGTGATTGCAATTCTCAACCCAACTTGTTTTATAGGGGTGTTGTTAGGGTGACTTGAACGGAGACACTCGTAAACGCTCTCAAGCTTTCAGAGAGAAAGTGAAATGTAAATGTAAAAATAAATACACTTTTTGCAATACACCAGTGCATTAGTTTGCATTGTCACCTCACCATGTTCAAAAGTTCAGAAATGACATGATTTATGTTTAAATTGTTTTTGACATTTATGGAAGAGTACTCTTAAAACTTGTTAATAAATCAACCAATCCTTAGGTGGGAACATGGAGATATCAGCTGCACAAAAGTCCTAGTAGGTGGTGATGATTTGGATTTTGCGAAAAACACAGGTGTTTCTCTATCAAGCTTGTGTCTTCCAGCAGAAGCACAGTATCCCAGAATTAGGGTACCATTCAGATCAGCATATTCTGTTGTGCCAAAGACTGCTGCTGGAAGTCAACATCAGTTCTCCTCCTGCATACAGAAACAGTAAGAATGATATTGCTTGTATTCAAGCCAAGTGGGGACCTGGGGTGTGGGGCATTAAGAGACCCAAACAGCTTGTCTAATTTCTTTGAAATTGGTGGAAGACAGGCTTGATGGAAGCTAGGTACCTTTGACAAGCACATCATAGATAGTTTTTTCTTCTTCACATCGAGTAAAATCATAAAAGTTTTTTCAGGATCAAGAGTTTCCTTTTCATGCCAAAGGGAAATATAGAATCAGAAGATGCAGTGAATTGCAGAAGCCTGGTTCTGTTAATTAAATTCACCCCCCCCCCCCATTCCTCCTACCTGCTGAGTGCTCCAGAGCTCAAAAACTTTTATTCCAGTTCATTACCAAAGAGGGCTCTGATGAAAAATATCACATGCCTGCTTTAATTCCCAGGAAGCAGTTCTGACCTGAATACAAAGAATGCATTTGGCAATCACGTTAAGGCTGTAATGGAAAATGTTAATTATTTAAAAACAAACTTATCTAAAAGAAAGCCAACTTTTTAAAATGAGGATGGAGGATCACTTTTGCCATTTGTTTTGCTTGTGTTGGTTAAATACTGTATATCTGAATCCACACAGGTAGCAGATTTATTGCATGTCTTATTAGTTATGATGCCTGGTGATTTAGGATGGCTACTTCAAACATCTCAGTTCCTCTCCCTCTTGCAGAAATGATAAAGAGAATTAAATTAAGAATGTGCTTTTTAAAATTTTTATTAGCTATTGACTGTCTCAGATGTGAGGAATTTGATCCATAATCTGACATCATTGTTTTTGAAGAACAACTTGGATGATAGCACACCAAATGCCATACTTTCTAGCATTACTTGGAGAACTCTGTGTCTTATTCTGGGGAAAAAAAGAGAACATTCCTCATGTGTCACAATGCTGTTCCAATGTTTCTTGTATTTCTAAGAGAAAGAACCAGACAAAAAAGGTTGTCTCACTATCAGCAAGGGTGAATTTTAAAACTCTTATGTGAATAGTTCAGATTATTCACAGAAAACCATATTTTTTTTGTTTTTAGGCAATTAGCAATTTTAGACAATTTTTGTTAGTTTTTAGACAATTAGTAATGAAACATAGGCATGTGGAGAGGCCATGTGCCGTGACACCATTACTGGCTTTGTGGTAGATTAAAAGTTAACCTATTGTTCTTGCCAGGGAAATAGCTATATCATAGCTATTTGACATTAAGCAAATGTCAAATAGGTATGAAATTTTCAGAGTTAAATGGATGGTGAGGGAACACTTGGCTGAATGTCAACCCCAGTAGGTAGTGCAGACCAGGAAATTACCTCCAAAGGAAGGCTAAAACTACATTTATAATAATCAGCTATAATAACAATTTATAATACTATAATGTAATATATATTAATATAATAACAGACCGTCAAGCAAGGAATAACTTTAAAGAGGATATGGCTGAAGGATCTGACCTCCCTTATATTACGGTACTTGGAAGACTCTGAATAGGTTGAGAGTTGGAGTGCCTATATGCAAAACCAATATGTTCAAATGGAGGCTTTTAGAGGATAACAATACACTATGTGAATGTGAAGAGACACAGAGCCCAGCCCATCTGCTGGTATGTTGACTACTACCAGAAACATGTACTGATAATGGCTTATTTTCAGCCAACAACAAAGCCAAGAAGGTGGCTTCATTCTGGCAGTGTAAAGTTTGATCTAGATACAGAAGAACAAGAACAGAATCTTGCAAGTATGATTGTGCTATATTCTCCTCCTTTTTGTATCTCTGTGAATTAGGGCGTTGTCTGTTTGAAGCCCTTCCAGATATTATTTGACTGTTGTGGATTTAAAACATGTTTCACCCCTTATCATTGTGGGAATGATGCTTGTATATATCCATCAAGATGAACCCTCCTTACTCTCTACATTGAACTGAAAATAGCAAACTGAAAGGAAAGGGAATATCTACTATTTACTTTAGATTCATTTCCTTTTTTATATGAATTTGACAGCAGGCTATTGAATGGAAAGTTGTTCACAGAACCCTCCTTAGATACATGAAATGCACAGAGTGGAGAATGAATAGGTATATTTTCTCCAAACACCAAGCTTTTAGATGGGAGGTCTGAAGATGAGAAGGACTTGCATTAGCTTTCTCCATGATCCAGAATGCCAGACAACCAGTGTGAATACTGTTTCCCCTCAGACTTCTTGCCTAAATATTTAGAGACTGGATAGAGACATAGGCAGGTCTGTATGTGCACAGCCTCATTTTCTACCCTGAACTCTAGATTTTCCACATATCCAACCAAATGCCCGAACAAGATTAGAAATCAGACAATTTTGAAGTTTTTGAAAATCTAATAAACTGTAATATTCAGAAACAAACAAGGCACTTTAAGTTGGAGGTGCAGTGGAGGTAAAATAAGTTTGGCTTTTGATTAAGTATGTCATTTCATGCCAAGAATTGGTAAAAACAGTATTTTCTGAAAGGAAGAGTAGGCGTCTATGCCCACTTTATTCACTTTATTAGAAGTGACAAACAAAAAATAAACTTATTAGATGTACAAAAAAAATCTGTTAAAAATTTTCAAAGGGTTTGGCTTAAAATACGGATGAACAGAAAACTAGGACTATTTTTGAAGGGTTGGCTTATTTGATCAGGATTAAAAATAGTTCATCTGATTGCCTTTACTGGATTTTTGCTTATAAAGAACAATGGTGAAGCATTTGGATTCTGTTTTTACTTACTAGATAAACTATTTTTTTGGCAGGGTGTGTGTGTGTGTGACATTATTTTGTATTTAGTTAGGGTGATAAGTTATTAAGATTGTCTGTAATGGTTGAGTGAAGGGGGAAACTACTTTTTTCTTTTGTATTTCTCTATATTTTTTTGTAGTTTGTACTGTTTTTATTTTCATTTATAATTCTTAATAAAAGTATTTTAAAAAAGAAAAATGTAATTGTAGGGATAAACAAAATTCAGTAGGAAGTGAATATTTATTTACCCAAACAGCTAAACAGAAACAGTACTGGCATGGAAAAAAACAATGGGAGCAGGAATGGTTACAAACATTGACTTTGCTTGTGGGAAGCTGGCAGCGAGTTTTGGAAATTACAATGACATTTGCAAATAAAACTGGTATAAACATCATGGAAATGTCAATTCCATAGGAATAATATGTCCTGGATTATTTGTACCTTCTTTAAATTAATGGATTTTAGATATTTTTGATTCAAAAATTGTTGCAAAATAATGCACAATTTGGACCAACTTGAGGGTACTGACAAACAAACAGCTAAACACAGTAAGAGAGTAACGTATATTTTCTTTGTATTGTAACTTTAAATATTTAGTTTTATTTTTTACATTTAAAAATGGCATAATATGTATTCTTTTCATTTGGGAAGATTAGTAATCCAGTGTTCCCTAACATTCTCCTGTACCAGGCCACACTTTCCGGGGTGCGGCCTGGCACGGGAGGTGGGGAAAAGAGGGGATGGTTTTGTGTGAGGGATAGGCATGCACAGCTTCATTTGTGTAAGTGGCGGGCTCATGCACCCGCCGCTCATGTGAGGGGAGCTGTGAACGCCAGCACATACAGTGAGCACGAGTGGGGCTGCGAGCGCTGGTGCCCGCCACTTGTGTGAGTGGGGCTGCGAGCACCGGTGTCTGCCACTTGCGTGAGTTGAGCTGCAGAGACCGGTTGCAAATATAGGCCATGGCCTGGGAGTTGGGGACCTCTGCTGTAGTCGCTCTCTCTTCCCCCCATGACAGGAATGCTGGGATATACTAGTAGAGATGGCAGTTCTTCTTCCACATGGGGAAGTAATGCCTGAAAAGGATTAGAATGGTTTCTTCCTTCTTCATCTGAGCACTTTCCCCTGCCTGTGTTTTTGTCTCCAGTGCTCACATCTGGAATAGGCTAGTTCCAGATGCACTTGATACCTATTGCTAAATAATGTAAAATTAATGTCAGTGGAACAGGTGTTTCTCTTCTTCTATCTTTAAAAGGAAGCTTTTAAAATGCTTTTTTTCCCCATTCCAAGAATATAAATGTTAAATTGATCTCTTTTTAAAAATTAATCAATCCAGCAACTTGTTGAAAGTACAAGGTGAGTGACCGTAAACCTCCTCTTTTATCATCCCTATCTCTCAATAGTACTGTCATCTTGTGCCACATGGCATTTGAATGCTCTCCTTTTAGCTCTTAATTTAGTTTAATCTTTGTGGCAGTTCATTGTGGGATTTTATTTCCTATATTTTCGCTGGTGATGGAAAGCAGCCAGTGAGTTTTGCTCTCTTTAAGGAACCCTGAAGCTTGGCACTGCTGTGAGTCACTGATAAGATAATTATGGCAGCAAAAATACTGCATTAAACACACACACACACACACACAAACACACACATTGGATTGAATGCCAGCAAACTAGGGTGGTATTCTGCACTGCAGCTGTCTTTTTCCACAGGGTACCATGCCGGAAGAAGTTTGAAGTTTACCTAAATATATAAAATAAATAAAAATGCTGCACTTATCTGTCTTTCAGTATAGATAGGTTCTCCATTTCAGTGTATCTTATGTTGTAAGGCTAAGATAGGAAATCCTTCTGCACCCTACAATTTTTCAGCTTGGCTATCTGTCCTTATAAATTTGATGGGAACTGTTGGGCTTTTGAAATCGGTTACTCAGATTTCAAGGCTAGCAAGCAGAGATTCAAGTATAGAACTTTTTGATAAGCTAGTTGATTACCGATATTAGAAAAACAGTACTGAAGCAGGAAACCAGCAATTGCCAGCTGTAAATATGCCATACACACATATATATAACAGTCTGAAGGTTTGAACCTTAACATCTCTTTTTCCTGCCTTAATGAACAGAGTGCATTGTTGCTCAAGGTACAGTTTAGCACCTTTGCATTTTATACCAATTGAAGCTTCCACATGGCTTCCTTATACAAAGTAAGTTTAATTAATTTGATCCTGGCCCTAAGTAGGTTTTATTGCTATCCTTTAATCTTTGATCAGAGCATTAAAAATGACCCAGTCCTGCTAGATTACTAATCTTTACTGTTCTTAGGTCTTTAACATCAAGGCTCATTTAGGATTCTCATTTTATTTTATTTGCATATTATTGTTTTGCCTTCCAATGCTCACCATGTCATTTTCCCCATTTTCTTAAGAACAAATGGATGTAGGGAAAAATTTGATAGGGTTTCTGGTGTCCCTAGTTCTGGATCTTAAATCATGAGCTGAAGACGAGTGGTTTAGGCAAATGGCCAAAGAGAGAGACTTGTTTATATTTATTATTGGCCTTCCAGTGTTTACTACACAGTGAGTAAAAAGGCATGTTGTAGAGAGTCTGGGAAAGTTTGAAATTAAGTGGTTAAGGGCAGAAAAGACTTAAAGCACTCGATTCCTTTAAAAATTATTTCTTTAAAGGAGAGCATGGTTGGCTACTTCTCTTTATCAGCACAGGCAATTTAAAATTATTCTTGTTACAAGTAGACTATTGGTGTAGTCCCCGGTGTCTGATCTGTAAAAGTTATTTTAATGTTATTACTGCTCAATGGAATAAGTCTGCCAGATTTTTCATGCTAGTTGCTGCACTTCTGACTGCCAATTCCATTCAGGGAAAAAAAGTTTCTTAAGAGTTGAGCTTAATCCATAAAGTGTTCTCATAGAAACAAATAAACATTCCATCTGAATATTATGCTGGTGTCATTTGAGGAAATATGTATATTTAGAACTCCAGAAAAATCTATTATAACATCTTTGGTATAAAAAATCATGCTATTTTATACTTCGACACTTACTGTTCAGCTGGATTAGGAAAAGGCTAGATGGGGAGTGTGGGAGGGCAGAGGTAAGCTGATGTATCCTGATAATTACAAAAGCCAAAAATACCAAAAAGAAGTCAAGATGTGCTTCATTGATTATAGGAATGCCTAGGACCTTGTCAATCACATCAAGCTGTGGACTGTGCTCAGAAAAATGGGAATCCCAGAACATCTTATTGTCCTCATGAGAAATTTATGTGCAGGCCAGGAAGCCATAGTACAGATAGAATATGCACAGTTTTAAAATTGGAGGAAGAAACATCAATAATCTGTGCTATGTTAATGGCACTGCCCTGCTAGCCAAAATGCAAAGAATCCGCAAGCTGTAGTAATAAAAGTGAAGGAACATAGTGAAAAATGGGACTAAATTAAATCAGTGGCAGCAGGTATGACAACCGGTTTTAGAACTGACAGTTGAGATATCAAAGTAGTAGACTGCTTCTGTCTTTCAGGATCAATCATCAGGCACCAAGGAACAACCAGTTAAGAAATCTGGAACAATCTGGAGCTGAACATGCTTAAAACTGTAGAGATGAGAGTGGATTTTAGGAGGAGCCCTTCTATATTCTACTATATCCAACAGCACAATATCAGCAGCAGAATCCTTCACGTTTTGGGGTTCTATAATCTCCCAGGATTTGAAATGGAAACCCAACATTAGAATCATTATCAAAAAGGCACAACAAAGAATGTTCTTTCTGCATTAGCTTAAGAAGTTCAGTTTGCCCCAGGAGCTGTTGATACAGTTCTACATAAGAATTACTGAAACTGTCATTTATACTTCTATAACTGTCTGGTTTGGTACAGAAACTAAACGGCAGGTACAGACTCCAACCAATAGTTAGGACTGCAGAAAAAACAATTGCAACCAGACTGCCTTCCATAGAAGACCTGTATATTGTGTGGGTGAGAAGGTGGGCTGAGAAAATAACTACAGACCTCACATCTTGGACATAAACTCTTTCAACTCCTCCTCTTGGGCATTACATGCCAAAACAGCTAGACATAGGGACAGTTTTTTCCCTCATGACATCACTCTGCTGAACACCTAATCCTACAGGACTGCCTTATGTCTAAATATTTTCGCCCATATTGTATGGCTGTAGTATTATTATTATTATCCTTCTTGTCTCCTCTACTACTCCCACTTATTGATATCATTATTACAGTTATTATTTCTCTCTTGCTTTGCATGTACACTGAGAGCTTCTGCATCAGAGACAAATTCCTTGTGTATCTAATCACACTTGGACAGATAAAGCTCTTCTCTTCTCTTCTCTTCTCTTCTCTTCTCTTCTCTTCTCTTCTCTTCTCTTCTCTTCTCTTCTCTTC
>JANHJO010003842.1:72116-83183 GCA_032468235.1 Pseudoxyrhopus heterurus | reverse complement strand
GTGTGTGTGTGTGTGTGTGTGTGTGTGTGTGTGTGTGTGTGTGTGTGCGTGTGTGTGTGTGTGTGTGTGTGTGTGTGTGTGTGTGTGTGTGTGTGTTTAAAGATAAATATATATTGTTTAAAATGCTAGAAGTTGAAGAATTATTCCTCTATTTCTCGTCATGAAACTACAGCCAAGCTTGGCTAGTGACAGAAAGCCATGCAAGCCATTAATTCAGAAACAATTGGATGTTAAAGTGATTGCTTTGTTTTATTATGATTCTTATTAGCTGTATAAATACATTGCTTCTATAAATAAAAGCTTGATTTATAAAATAGAATATCTACAGCAGAGGATGAAATGCTCCTTCAGGGCTTGACTCAAAGCTCAAACAAATCTACTAAATATTTTTCCTACTATAATTTATAATTATAGACAGAGTTCTGTGGTTAAAAATTTTAGTTATTAAAAGTCAAAACAGCAGAGGCATTGGTGACAGCAGGTGATGATCTATAGGTTTATGAGTGGTCTATGAAAGCCAGTTTGGTCTAGGCTAGAAAGCAGGAGATCATAAGTTCTAGTCCTGCCTTTGCCATGAAAGCCAGCTGGGTGACAATCCCTCACAGCCAACCCACCTCACAGGGTGATTGTTCTGGGTAAAACAGGAGGAGGAAGGTGTGTTGGATAACACCTTGAGTTATTTGTAAAAATATTAAAAAATGAGGTACAACTTAAATAAATAAATACAGTGTAGTAGACAAGGCTGGAATGGGACATCTTGCCATGGCCAACTTGCCATGGCACAATTCACCACAGGACAGTTCAACAAATAGAAAAATTAAATTAATTTCAACAGAATCATGGTCAATAATAATAAAAGAAAGAAAGTCAATCCAGAAAAAAAAGAGTTACAATAATTTTAACTAAAGCACGGTCATGGTCACCAATAAAAATAACTGAATGAAATAATTAATACAGCATTTAATTATCCCAGGGTGAGTTGTCCTGCACTGTGTTGGCGGTGGTAAATGGTCCTAGACCCAACAAGTTTTATATCATTCTTACTCAGGAAAAGGCAAGTTTCCTTTAGTTCAGTATGGATGAGCACTAAATAATTTCATTATAATCTTAGGCTCAGGCTAACTCCATTGACATGATAGGGGTTGAAATCAAGGTTCTTGTTCTTATAGAATATACACAATCAATTATTAGTGTGTTTTTATATTTTTAAAGAATATTTATATCCTTCAAACGTTGAAACTTGCAACCCACATGTAAAAGAAAATATCACCTTTATAGTATCAGTCATGATCAAACTTTTATCATGAAACTGTGCTTTTCTTTTATTTAACATAAAATACGTGCATCTAAGGAAAAAGAGAAAATAGCAGAACACTGTATTTATATATATTATTCGTCACAGACAAAGATTAGTTTGAGATAGAGTCATAGCTGCCATTTTCTATTGCATCTATTTTATTATTATCAGAACTAACTTATCAAAACAGTTAAAAGATGGAGTCATTAAACATTTCTTGGATTTGTGTCAGAATACATTTAAAATGATTAAGTTGATTTTCACTTGATTTTTGAGCAAAATGCTCATTATTTGTGTGAGAGAGCAAAGATACTTTTTACATGGGAATACTGTACTTGGAAAGAATGAATAAAATCTGAGTATTAAGAATGTGATTCAATAAAAATGAAAAACAATGAACAAGATCTTTAACAAGCTACAGCATATAAATGGTGTAAATAACAAATGAACTGGAAGAATAATTTATAACTTAAAAAAGCTTTAAAATAAACATGCACACACAGAGACATCATAAGAAATAATTGCAAAACCAACAGGAACAGAGATGTATGCTAGAATGCAGAAAACAGCATATGCTAGAAAGCAGAAAACAGACTGAAACATCAGCATTTATACCAAACATTTTCATTTTTATTTTGTGTTTCTATCAATTCATAAATGTGACCCTTGAAAAGAAAATATAAGCAAAGTTTTCATTTATTTTGAAGTTTAGTTGATAAGTCAGGCAATAACTGTCAGCTGAAATTCTCAGTCATTCAGGTCATGTTGTCCCAAAAGTGCTTTTTAAAAGGCAACTGGACTTCAGAAAGAAATAGTCAGTGAGAGAACAAGAGTTAAACAAGTTTTTCTCTGTCCCACCTAATCCAGTTTTCTAAACTTAGATTCAGTAGAAAGAGATTTGAAACCTATCTCTAGTAGGCTGAAAACTGCAAATGGAAATAAGGGCAATGATTTGGGGGTTTTTCTAACTAAGATGCATAGAATATGAAACTGAAAACATCTGAATAGTGAAGAGCTTGGAAATTGTTTGAAGGCAGAAAGTTTTATAGGATGTAAAAGTGCACTCAGTTATGGCTATGTTGCTCAATTTTTTTCTGACAGTTTTTTTTATCTTTAAAAGCTAGTTACAGCTGGGCACAATAGCTAGGGATGTTATGACCTTCCCCATGCTAGGAATAGCTCTACCTATTAAATTTGGCTGGTGCACATGGGTAAGAATGCCAATTGGTTCTTTTTATTATGAGCAATGTTCATGCTTTATCACAAGCAGAAGAGAAAGAAATGTAGATGTAGGGGAAAAACATTTTAAAAATCTGAACAAGGAGACAATAAAAATCTATCCATCCCCACATAGTTGAGGATAAAACAGGAGTGGTATAAAAAGAAACTACTGAAGAACGAGAGCACAGTTTCTTATTCTGTAGGTAATTACCCCCCAAGGGAGTACTTTAGGGATATTCTGGGGTAATGGAGCAATTTCTAGCTGCTTATTTGCAAGTTGGGGATCCAGTTTGGGAATGCTACTGCTGAGATAGTTGTGCAAAACTAAAATGTCTGAGTTTTTTTTCTTGGGGTAATGACGTTATTTGAGACCAGGAAACGGCTAATTGGGTCAAACAGTTGAAGAACCACTGAACTAGAGCATGTCTCCTTGCCAATAGTCCTAAGGAAATTGTGCTCATTAAACTGGGTCTTTGCTACTTCTGAAGAGATCACATAATGTACTAATGAAACTTCTTGACTTTATCCCCAAGAATATAAATTATTCCAACAATTACTCATTAATACTGCTAAAAAGTTGCTTGTCAACTGAAAAAGGGATAGTATAGGAAACACCTTGCAATTTAGTTTCTAAAATAAAGCAAAGACAATTTAGAATGATACCATATTTATCTTTAAACCTGATCAAACTTTTGTGAAAGTTTGCAATTTTTTTCATGCAAGCATTCAAAATGTGCCCAAATGTTGATGAGGACAAGGAATGTTTGAATCATGCCATCCAGTCTTTAAAATAATAGATGCTTCATCTCAAGTAGCAGACTTCCTGGAATCAACATAGAGAGTGTCACGTAATCTGAGTCCCTATGGATTATATCCTTACTGGAAATCTGTGGAAACCACAGACGATCACAGCACTACAGAATGGTTGTAAACATATTTGAATTCAGTAATAATCCACTGTAGCATCTTCCATGAAGCCATATTGTCATTCCTGAGAAAAAATCCAGTGGCCAATAAATTTAAATAAGAACCAGTACCCAGGACATTGGAAATTGGGAAACATATATTTCTTATAAAGCTGTAATAAAGGTAAAGCTTGTAGTATTATCATAGTTCCATTCTGCTTATTTGAAGCTCTCCAAAACACAAATCATATCTGATTTCCAAAGCAAGTGAAAGGAATTCCAATTACGTTTTGTAGGCTTTATTGCTCTCTAGTCTTATTTTGTGTTTTGTATGTGTACATCATGCAGTTTGGGTTTTTTTCTTTGAGTAAAATATAGCCTCTCTTCTCAGCCCATCTCTGCCATTCAAAATACTACTTTAGCAAGCTTTTCAGAATATGAATGCAATAAACATTTAAATGGAGACAGCTTGGCATTGACTGACAGCAGAGACAAATACCACTGCTACAAAAGAGCTGTCATTATTGTGCATTTAAATGGGCAAAAAAGCCACATGCTAATTTTAAGCAAGTTTCTCTGATAGCTGTCTGTCCCATCTCTTTTAATTGCTTAACTTTTAATTGTCCTCAGGTTGCAGTTCATTTGTACCCCACAAAGAGAGCCAGGGTGGTTTAGGTGCAAGACTAGGAACAAGGACACATAAGCTCTAGTTATTCTTAGGCACCAAAGCTAATTGAATGACCTTGGCCCAGTTATTCTCTCTCTCAGTCTACATCAATGTGAATCTATGCGACTATCCTGTTAAACAAAATCTCTCATCATGTCATGCACCATGCAAAAACAATAGGCTCTGTAAGTATCTGGAACAAATTCTAAGAAGAGCAAGTCATTCTATACACACCTAAATAAAGGAAGTCAGTGACTTCATTTACAGAATGTTTATCTGACTCTAGATATTTTTGTTTCTTTGGTACAGCTTTACTCACAGAAAGTAGCATGGCCATTTCATTTGAAGTTCTGAAATTCCAGTTGAACTCTTGGTTAGCAGACTTGTAATAAAAGCAAAGTAGGACTGAAGCTGCTGTAGTTATTTTTCAGGAAGTTGAGCAGTGATGGTGAATGCTTTTTGATATGATATAAAAATATTTTGCTGAGATTATTTGAGTGACATTCGTAGAAGGTTATCCCCACCTGATTCCAACATACTAGGGTCTACGTGCATAAATTACTCAAATGAGAGGGAAAGACTTTTAAAAATGGTTTGAAGATGGGTTGCTCATGTGAAACTATAACCTTGTTCTGACCTCTTTCTCAGATGGAAAAATCATTCTATAGCAGGAGTGTCAAACTCGCAGCCCATGAGTAGGATACATCACACACTGGCCACGTCCATGCCCAGTTTAGTGAAGGGGAAAAAAGTCATGATACGTCCCATGACAACGCTGTGATGATATGGGTTTTACACCCCTGTTCTATAGCATCTTTATTTTGGCATGTGCTTTCCTAATAAATAAAATGGGTAATCACATTTAAAAATATATTCATTCTCAGAAGAGGTGTTAATCATATATCAAAATGCATGTATATTATATATCAGACATACAGTATGCATAAGTAGATGTTTATGAAGGTATCAAGTCACCAATAAATAAATAAATCCAGCTTCAATATGTGGATTGAGCTAGTTGAAATACATTACCCAAGAAGTCTTGGTATATTTTTTGGGTGTGTGGGCAGTATCGAGAAATGGAAAATTGATCCATGAGCAGAAGACATAGATTAATTTGACTTTAGGTTAAAAGAATGCAATCAGTTACTGATGACTAAGATAATAAGTGCCCAAGAGATTTTGTTTGAGATTGTATTTGATATATAACTTTTGGAATATAATAGTGATGTTGTTGCTTTTCCAAGATAAATTATACAGGCTTGATTTCAAAAGAAGATAAAGATTATTAAAAAGATAATAATTTTGGACAAATGATCAATTAAATATTTTTCACAAATAATACTTATGTGTTGAACATATTATCAAGGGGTAGTATAAGAAATATAGCTAATTATATTACTTTTTATATGTAATATAACTATTAAAGAAAACCATTATTGCTGAGGCTAACAGAACAGTTATATTGGATAAGGGAAGATAGCATTAGAGATTGACCAGGTAGATAATGTCAATACCAAAAAAAACTATGTACAGGAAGTCTTTGACTTAACCTCAGTCACTTAACCACCATTCAAAGTTACAACAGACCATCTCACAAAAGGTACTAACAACCCATTTGCAAAGTTATAATGGCCACACTCACATAGACACACCATGGTCATATCTATGGAGTGTCAGTATTAGAAACTATATAGCAATAGTGTAACCATTTTCTGCTATTTCTAAACTGCCACAACTTTAGCCTGGGAAATTAGAGGGAGTAGATTGTTAGTGAGTAAGAAGATAGCTGTAACAAATTCTTAACTGGCGTCAAGGTTGTTGCATTCTTGCACCCAGAGAGGGTATATGAAGAATTGGAGCCAAGAGAAGGAAGAATTAATTGGACAATGTGAGAAATGATGTGTATTGGGTTTTGATTTTCAATTATGTGAAGGAAAACCTAAAATTTAGATTTGGGTTTCCTTCAGATGTGCCAGCATGATTTCTCCAACAAAAGTTTTTACTTGGGTGGACTTAGTTTCTGAGTGCTAAATGGAAACGGGGAAGTTTCATTGGAACCCTGACATGGAGATTCTCAGTCATCCAGGTCATGGTTGTCCCAAAGGTACTTTTTCAAGACGCAACTGGACTTTCTGGGGGTGGTGGTTTGGATGACATTTCACTGAAGAAGCCTCTTGGATGGGAAGTGAAATGTCTTCAAAGAAAAACCAGAAAGTCCAGTTGCCTCTTTAAAAAGCACCTTTGGGACACCATGGTCATGTGATCTCATTTCGGTTGCTTGACAACTGGTTCACGTTTATGGCTGTTTGCAACACATTATGATCACATGACCATGATTTGTAACGGTGTCTGCAGGTTTCCAAAATTTACTTCCTGTCTCTGGCAAAAAAAAAACGCCCATTGGGGAAAATTAATTCCCTTAATCACCACATCATTAACGTAACATACACCGTATTTGCTTACTCACTGGAGACCACTTCAAAACATGACAAAAAAACTGCCTCTGATCATGTGATGCTTCAACTTACAACCAAAATGTGTTAAACAATAATTCCAGGTTCAAGGACTACCTGTAAAAGGAAAAACTTGCAATTTAGTACAGTCATCTCATTTTATTCTCTAAATTCTTTTTCATTGCAGTAGTATTTTTTTTTAAAAAAAGAGCATTTGGATTCTGGGTCCGATCCAAAATGTTTTGACTTTACATTATATATCTTCCTTTTTTATATAGCAGTTTGCAGATGTTTTTAAAGTTCCATAAAAATCCTTCCTCATTTTCATAACCAGTTTTTTTTTTTGTTAAATGAATCTGTTTCCATAATAAATGTGTTTTTATAAGCCATTTATCTAATATATGCAATTCTATATATATTTTCTAAAATGCATGAAAATGTATGAAAATTCATAATTTGAAAAGCCTGGATTAGACTGATTTATATTAAAATACAAACCAGACAATTTTTTCTTCCATTCTTTCATTATTTTTTCTTTAAATGTAGAAAGCTGCATCAAAATAAACTGGACCTTCAGGCTATAATTCACTTCACTTCCACTTTCATCATTTTTGATGAAAGAGTGTCTGCTAATATTAATTTGGAACAGCTACTGACTTTTTATATATATATGGCACTTACCAAATGAAGACAAGAAATCAGTTGACTCAAAGCATCAACTATACTCCTGACAGTATATCATATTATTTTGAAACCTTATTAACATTATTGCAGCACTTAAAATATGATAGATGTTTACAGGAGTACGAAAGGTTTCATTCCTCATAAGATGTAATCAAAGCAATAAAGTTAAGGGATTCTAGTTTGAGAATAAAGAATAGTATAGAACAAAAATGAGAAAGATTCAAATAATAAGTTCTTGTTCTTTCGCTAACATAAAAAGAGAATTCAGCACATTATCCAGTTCAATGAGACAAAGATAAGGAATTCAGGAGCATATTCAGTTCAGTGAGAGAAAAGAGGAAAAAGAAATACAGAGAGAGGAGAGGAAATGTTGGAAGGGGTGGCAGTTGGCAAATGCCCAACTATTAATATTGTAGCTAGAGATGGTTCTGTCACACTACCTTTTACAAGTATCAACTGTCTGCAGCCAAGGTAAAGTGGAACTAAATCTAAAAATGCCAAAGTTCATCACATTCATCTATTGCTCTCCTTCCCATGAAAAGATGATAGTAAAAGGCTTGATGCTGATGGTGCAAATTCATTGAATGTCCTATACTTGAAATTTTATACTAGGCTGAGTTTGACACAATAACACTAAACTGAAGTATGATCTCTGTGCCGTTTAAAACCCATGGTCCATTCATGTGCAAATGCACAAAGTTAGGGGAAAGTGTTCAGCAGATGAATTATTCTTGATCCTTTCTTCTCATTTTTTTTTAGTAGTATTCCCTTGGTCTTTAAATAAACCTCTTTCCTAAAATCCTGTGATACTCATGCAGTCATTTAATGCTGAAAAGAGATTAAATAGACCTTTTAAGAATCATTAAATTGTCTCAAAGGTACATCTGAAGCATTGGTAAGATAACTATACACTAATATTGAAAGAGTGAGAGAATAGGCAATTTGTCAGGACATTTTCACAGAGTCTGGCAAAATCTGCACTTCTATATCTGTGATCATTTCTTCCACATTCCTGGTATAATTGTATTAAAGTAATTTACCCCCAAAACGTATCTAGGGTATCCTCAACAAATGCACAAAATGTTAGGTGTTATCATTTTTAATATTTTAGTGGCACTTCCAAAACAAAGTGTCATGGATCTTTTACAGATTGATCTCAGTTTTATCCTAGCTTTTCAGGCTCAGCTATCCCACAAGCTGTGCTGATTCTTAAAAGGAAATAACAAAGAGAAGTTTTAGGAAGAAAAGGGAAGTTAATCATTTTTATCATTTATGTTAACTTTTATTTTATAGATGGGTACCTTTTTAATATCTAATGTCTGTGTCTCATTTTTGTGATTTCATCTGACTAGGTTTACTGTATATGCAGTTATGGCTGCAAGGAAGAATTGGGATAGAAAGGAGTCATACAATGAGGAATTGCTACTACAATGGGTTGGGAATATGTTTGAATGTATTAAGATGTGACTTCTGTCTATAGAGTCACTTGTAGAAAATAATGAGAACCTGGGACACCCATTAAAAAAGCAAAAGTAGATTTCCTTACAAACTGGGCAGAAAATATTTGCATAAAGCTAACTTTTATTTAGGAAAAGAAAATATAAAGACAAATTTTAATGCTTACTGTATCTGGAAGCTGTTTAATTTTGGGGAAAACTACTCTAATGAATATTCTAACTAATGCAGATCATTAAGATACTGATGTAGACTTTCTAGATTGAAACAATTTGAGACTGATGCTTAGAGATTATTGTTACCAGTGATAAATATTATTTTGTATCAAATAATTGTTGTTGTGTTACAGAAGAAGCTAGGCCCAAGGAAAATAAATGCAATCTAAACATGTGTTAAAACACCTTCTGAGAGGCCTCAGAAAAATGGGCCAGGATGCAAAAGGAAAATTATAGATGTTGTTTGAAAAATGTCCATTCATCCTAAGAGCCACTGTATTGCTAGATGTTAGTTTGAAAGAGGAAAACATCAGGTAAAGAGACAACATTTTAAAAATGCAACAGAGAAAGTTCCTTCAATCAGCCAGGACTTGCTTTTACTCATAATGTACAAATGTATACATAATTTTTGCATTTTTTTAATTTCCCCCCTATTTTCCTCTCTCTTATTCCATTGCCTAATATCCAGTACTATTGACTCAGATCACTGAGCTAAACATTTATTTCATAAACAGATGAAGGCTAAAACTTTGAAAGCCAACTTAGGAATAATATAATGGATGCCTTAAATGTAGAGAGCTTAAGATTATGCAATATATTGGAAAACTGCTGTCAGCTAAAATAGATTTGGCTCAGTATTTTCACAATGTCAATAATGTGATTATTGCAGGAAAGTTATGAATAACTTAAATTGTTATCCTCCTCAAAAAATAGCAGCAACTACATCATATCTGCCTTCATGTTCTAATGCTTCAAATTCACCTTGTTTGTTCCCTAAATTTTGAGTGTTAGTATATAGGCATTTGAGTCCTTTATAGGTATTCTTGGGTACGTTTCTTATATTCTTCTACGTTGTAATTGGGATTTCCGTCCTTTCTATCACTCTCTACTTCATTATGTTTTTCTTTTTTTATTTCTTCTTTCTCTTTACTCCCTACCTCCTTATGTGATTGGTTATCTAGTGGTTTTTGCTTGGTATTTGGTTCTAACGGTCATGAAGATTGCCCCTTCCCCTATCAATTTTAGTTTAAAGCCCTTTTGATAAGGTTAGCCAGTCATTTTCCGAATATATTCTTTCCAGTTCTTGTGAGGTGCAGTCCATCCCTTGCCAGTAGCCCTTCATGTAGGTAATGCATACCATAGTCTAGCAAGCCAAAGTTCTGTTGACGACACCAATTTTTAAGCAGTTCATTTCTAGAAAGCTTTGCTTCATCATTGAATGTTGGCCTTTTCTTGGAAGTATAGATGAAAATACCATTTGTGCTCCTAACTCTTTAATTTTCTTCACTAGCTATTTGTAACCTCTTGTTATTGTTTTCAGATTCACTGTTGTGTCATTGGTCCCCACATGTAGGACAAGAAAGGGGTAATAATCCATGGGGTTGATTATTTTAGTAAGGTACTCTGTTACATCTTTGATTTTCGCTCCAGGGAAACAGTATACTCCCTAGATTGACTGCTGGTCTGCAGACTATAGTTTTTATTTCCCTAAGACTTGAATCTCCTATCACCAATAGTCACCTTTTTTTCTTAGGGAAATCTGGGATCCTTTTTTTCCTATTGCAGGAATTCTAGGCTGTACCTCTTTTTTTAGAAATTATTGATGGACGCTCTTTTGTGGGTGTCTGTATATTTTCTTCCAGGGAGAGGCAATGAAATAATATATAAAAAACATATAAAACTATATAAAAATCAAAACTAAAATAATCCACCTGTTCTTATCCCCTGGTGTATTATTTGGACAAACATTCTTCTTTTGTTAGATGACATAGTGTAAGAGTAGGATGCTGCTGCCATACCTAAAGATGAAGCAAGCACGTAAGCGGAGTGGGAAAAATCCAGGAAAAGCTCCCTTGGGGAAAGTAGTTAAGAAGGAACCAAGTCATTAAGGAAACAAAGGAAAAAACACGTGAACCAGAAAAAAAGAAATTGGGCCTGAGTACATGGGAAACCTCTCCCCAAATCTCATCAACAGCTACCAGACTTGTAAATCAACAAAGCAAGAACTTTGGGGGACAAAATGGGTCTTGAAGCCCATCCACTCTTTGAGTCATCCTTGTCTTGGAAGGTGGAGCCCACCCCTCCCCCATGGAAATATTTTGAGATACAGTAGAAAGGCAGAAACTCAGCCCCCATCTCTGTTTAATGGCCCATTACATCACTGAGC
>JANHJO010003842.1:42804-54457 GCA_032468235.1 Pseudoxyrhopus heterurus | reverse complement strand
CCAACAGGACATGCTGGCACAAGTATACTTCCTTTAAAGAAAAAAAAAACCTGAGCAAGGCCGGGTAATCAGCTAGTCCTATATATTCAGAAGAGTCAGGCTTCACAGAAAAGAATGGTGTCATGCTCCATTCTTTTTAACCAGCATCACCCCTTATTTTTGACAGCCCCCTGGCTCTTTCTGTCCATACAAAACACCATGCTCAATTACTTAGATACAATCTATAAAAGGTAGCATCCTATCCTGGCTGCTTTTAAAAAGTTAAGTGAGGTTTGATTAATTGCAGTGCTATAGACTAATCTCAGAAGATAAAAAGATTGAAGGGAATAGAAAACCACACTATATTGCTGCCAAAAAAGCTACATGGAGTAGACTATGGGGGGGTCTTTACTTTTTTAAAATAATAGTTGTCTACTGATGAGGTATGAACTGATCTCACAGAGGCCTTTATCATTAGGCTGAGGTCCTAGTGACATTACCACATTTCCAGTTTAAACCAATTCAATACATAGTATCAATGGTTCAATCAGGATGAACAATCAATTATAGTAGTCTCAATACTGCTATTATTTCTTTCCACAAATGTACCTCAGAGCATCTTTAGGTCTTAGCATTTAAAAAGTGCCTCCTTTCAAACCAGGTAGAAATGAGGCGCATGGGGTAGTTAGTTTCCATTTCAGCATTATTTGGAGCAAGAAATAGAATTCAGACAAAGTTTTTCAGAAAAATCAAACTTCCTTGAAGATTAAAAAAAAAAACCCACTTCTAAGAATTCTCTTTTTCTTTCTTTTCCCAATTAAATAAAAAAATACTTTGCAAAACATTCTGGTTTCCCTCTCTCAATTTTTAGTGGTACCAACAATTTACTCCCACACAGACAGAATACCAGACATATAGCTGTATTGTGGAGGATGCAAAACAATGGCCAACCCACCATTTAAAAATTTTAAAAACTGGAAGCAAAAAGAAGATGTTTATCAAGTATAGTGCAATAATTTCACTTCTTCCTGCAAAAATTAGGAGAAATCATTGCTCTCTCCCTCAAAAAGTTTTTGGAAAATTTCCATTCCCTTCAAGAATCAAGTGAAGTAGGTTCCTCCAGTTTCCTACAGTTGTTGTTGATGCCAAAAAAAAAAATGGACCACAGCTCTGAAGGGGAAATCATATACTTTACTGAAAGTTCAGAATTATTTGTCAAGCTAAGCCAAGAACAACCTGGAACAGTTTGATCTATTTGCTTACATATAGCAGACAGAATCTTGCCAGATGAAACCCTTACTATTCCCAGCCTTTGGATGTACTGTATGAGATTCGAGTGAGTGGCTATCCTTAATCACTACCTCTGTCTCCTATCCAGGTTTGGGCTGTGCTGCCTCTTGTCTGCCTCCCCTTTCTGGAATGAACTCTTTCCTTCCTGGGAAATTACTACTTCTGTGTAGTCCATCACCCCAGTTCCCCCTCTGTGGTGTGGGAAGCCCCCTCCTAGAAGAATGAAATATTTTGAGGAATATTTTAAAAAGACAGAATATTATATTTCCCTAAATGAGAAATGAAGAAACATGTTTTTTAGAGGCAGGAAGCAGCCCCAGTCTCTCTGCCCCCAAGCAGAAACTGAGGAAGCAACTTTTAGAAATGCAGATTTGGTAATGCATTCAAGACAGGATATTTTGAAATTCCCTGTCTGAACAAAGGCAGAAGGGTAGGATTAGAAGCAGCCCATCTCCCAAGATCCAAAACAGGACGAAAGACACAATAGGAATTGTCCAACTCCCTTTCAGAACACAAGCCCCTTCATTGAACTACCCCCAGAGCAGTCCAAACTTCATCTGGGAGCTACAAGCACCTAGGATTTGCATTTCCTCTTTTGTCTATAAAGCGAGCTATGACCCCCTACATAACCCCTACATGACCCCATGTGAATCTGACAACAGCCAATAGAATACATGTTCTTGCACAGGAACAGGAAGCTCAAATACAAAACCCAAATAAAATATAACTCCCCAATCTCAACTCCATTTTGTCAGCTGCCAGAATCACACATGGTTGGTGGTTCTGCTTCATCATTAAACCATCTTCCCAATCAGCTTCCATGTTTCCAGTGTCTTTCTCCCAGCTTGGAACTGAACCAGAGGGATATGTCTTCCTACAGTGGACACCAACTCTCACGTTACTTCCTTTTTTATGTGAATCAAGCTGAATAATCCGGTTTTTATAGTTCTAACTCAATGAAAGACACACTGAAATCAAGCAGTTGTTTTGGCCCAATGCCTGACACATATTGTTTTCCAAGAGATGATAATTTAGAATCTTTTCCAGAGCTGCAACCAGCTTTGTATTCAAAACTTTCATTTTTCTTGATGAGAAGCAAAAATCAGAATTGAGTCAGAATTATTTAAATGACCAAATACCTTGTGTTCACTTAACATTGCTTAATGATTCATATAGTTAGCCAAACATATGAATTATGTCACAAAGTTATTCATTATCTTCAACCCTGTTGAAGTGGCATTACTACAAAAATCTAGAAAATAGCAAACATTTCACAAGAGTCAAATGAATTCATGGTATATTTCTGTCAATTGCAAGCTACTGTTCTTTTCTTTCAAAGACCCTGATCTATTTTAAACTGAGAAAGAAACCAAAGGTGAAAAATTAAAAGACTGACTTAGTCTGGTGTGACTTCCAGAGATGTTGGTGATTTTCCTTATTTACATAACAAAATAAATGCTCCAGGTAATAATTATTATTTTTTTAAAAAAGATATAAACATTGAAAACCAGATGATTCCATTTGCCATTTTGTAGTAAACATTACAACTCTCTTTTTGATATTCCCCACAATCGCATATAAAAAAACTGCAGAATATGTGATTAATCATCATTATGTCTGCCATGCTCTCAACAGCCTGCATTAAGGGGAGAGAGAGAATGTTATGATACCCAATTGGCCTCATTTATTATACCAGTAACTGCTCACATCTCTGCAGTTTATTGTCTAACATTGCCCTTTACTGAAAATAGAAGTATGGGAGATTGCAACTTTTTTAAAAAAATAAACCCTTTGGATTAATTAAAGTGATGGAGATGTCATAGACATTCAGTTCCATATGCAACCAGGTGACTTGTTAGAGACCATAATTGTGGACATCTATTGCTACAGAGCTGAGTTTGTTTTCTAATGAGATTTTCCTATTTCCGACCAATTTGTGTTTTTCAAGAGCTGTGATATAGGCACTTTCTTGCAGCTTTGCAGCATAATTGGTGCAGTCAGGAGGATACATATCATTGTTAAAAATACTATGGAAGGAGAGAACAACTATTTTATTCTCGATGGTCACATCCCCCAGGGCCATTGTTTGGGGGTTGAATAACAGGCGAGACTGAAAATGTGGTAAGTGGTATCAGTGTGCGTGAACATTTTCTTTGATTCTGTTTTTCCTGACAATTTCTCTTTTCCTGTCTTCTAGCATTCTGTCATTTTTTTTCCTGACATACTCAAAATAGTATGCTCTTAAAGAAGCTACAGATATTACACAGTTTCAGACATTCTCTTTTTTCTTTCCCTTTTCCTTACAAATTTCAGACAATGCTTGTCTATTGTTGATCATCTAATGCTAAATTTAATCTCGGATTGGAACATTTTAGGCTCTATTTTTATTTCAATGTGGATAGCTTTGAGTACAGGTAGTCTTCAGCTTACAACAGTTCACTTAGTGACTGTTCAAACTTACAACATCACTGAAAAAAGTGACTTATGATCATTTTTCACACTTATGACCATCGCACATGATCAAACTTCAGACAGTTGCCCAGAAATCTTAATGGTTTCCCATCCAAGAATTATCCATGTCTGATTCTGCTTAGTTTGTTTCTGATCATCAATTAGGCTAACCATTAGATAGTGGAATGGAGCAGAAAGGCAGGACATATTTTCATAGCTGTCCTTCCATCCTTGAATCCTGATGTATCCGTACTACTTTCAAGATATGGAGGGAGAGCTTCTTACCTAACTTGCAAAAACTGAACACAAATGGCAGAAAATGAACAAGGAGGATCAGCTTTCTCCCTAAGAAAGAAGGCCCATATTTTCTTAGGATGATGGGCTAGGATGGGGATGGTGATATTGTAATGATGTGGTGAGAAGTGCAATGTTTTCTTTAGAAGGTGTCAGACTGTTGTTTTATCTTTGTTTGTTTGTTTGTTTATTGGTTGTTCTTGTGAGCCACCAAGATTATTGTATTTAAGATGGATGACTTTGTGAGAATCAGCTTTCTATCTGTGCCTTTGCCTTTCATTGGAGAAAACTAAAAGTCTGAATTTATTACTATTAATGACCAATTATTCTTCTTTACAGTAGGATCCACAGTTCTTGGAGATTGCTGTATAACTACATAAAACAAAGAGAAAAGTCCATCATCTGCATAAAATAGTATTGGAAACTGTTTGTCGGGTAGTTTGTGTATGTGGGTGTCAACTCTTTCTTAAGTTTTAAACAAAAAGTTAATGTCAGGGTTCAAGTAATAGTTCCACCTCAAGTAAAACTCCAAAGCAGGTAGATTCCTCAAAGAATAGCTTTATTGGAAATATCATATCTGGTGAAAACCGACTCTAAAGGGACCTTCGGTTTTCACCTAATTAAAAGTGAAAGTTTTCCCCTCAATCCCAAACAGTCACATGACTCAATCAAGGCAACGTCATTTGGTCTGGTGACATCACTCCTCCTTCCTCCGGCCAGGTGTGAAAACATCCTTAGTTCCCAAGAGAAAGTATTTCATTTTGACTACACAACCCCAGCTATCTCTAATCCCCTTCCCTATCCCTCAGCTCCAGTGTGGCAACACTGAAGCTCCAAGATGGCTTCAGCCAGGCCAGCTTCAGGGTTGACAGTTAGTATATAATTTAAAAAATGGAACTAAATGCATTCGTATTTCATCCCTTTGGATGTCTGAATGAAATCTGAAAGATCCACTTTTGAGTTGCATCTTACCTTGAAACAATTTTTTTCATATAATCTATGAATTAGGAACAAGATTTATTTACCTATAGATCAATCGAAACATCCTAGAGTATTATCCAAGACATGTAATTGAACATTGTTTTAAAATCAATCAAGACTGCATATAAAGTAAGCTCAGAATGACTTGTATATTTATTGGCCAGATGTTGTAGCGCTAAACAATGGACTACAGTACATCATCCTGCTTGCTCAGGATTAATTATTCGTTCATCTACCACTGACATATGGAGTTCAGTAAATAGATTCCTGGCATTAATTTGTTAATGAGGTTCAATGGGCTGATTGGCCTACAATTAGTGAGGTCATTCCTGACTTGTTTTATCTAAGGGAAGATAAAACTTCCCTTATTGCTATCCCCTAGTTTGTTGGGATCTTAGCTGTTTGGTTAATGTTTGTACAAGCAAATCTCAAAGTTGTATGTATGTATGTATGTATGTATGTATGTATGTATGTATGTATGTATGTATGTATGTATGTATGCACATATGTCTGGGAAAGGGAAGGGAAGGAATTTGGTGGGGAAGAAGTTTTGAAAAAGTTTTCAGGAAAGAAAGAAACTGCACAGTGATATGTCTGAGAGCAAGTATTAGAAGCTTTATGAGGGATCTTGCCCATGGCCCTTAAACTATCAGCACAGCTAAACTTCCCAGAGTATCAATAAGGATTACTCCACACTGAGCTGTAACATTTCAATATTTTATAAAAGAAGAAGCTGGTAATCCTAATAAGCATGTTGAATAACAGTAACCTCCACAGTGCTCAGGAGGGTTTATTTCTATGAAAGAGTGCATAACTTTATAACCATTGTAAGCCTCAGAATTATATCTTGCAAGTCCTTGAAAACAATCCAATGTAATTCACACCTCAGACAAGTCAAATGACCACAGAGAATAGAGCCACAATAGGAATTATTGCCAAGCATGACAGCACATATAAAGACAAATAACAAATACTTGGATGCTGAACAACAAGAGAAGATAACCTCAAGGAATCTGGAGAGTAGCTAGGTGTGTGTGTGATTATGAACTAAGAGGCATTTATGCCTATGAATCTTTCATATTAAGCTATTTTCTAGGTATCCTATAATTATAAAAATATGCATTATCACGTTTTAGAATGTTTGGCTGACTTAAATATCTTCTTTGAGTGGTCCTGTAGAATAGACATGATCTACCTTACTTTATTGGGGGAAATAAAACCACTTAAATAAAATAGGGTACTTCTCCCTTGGTCCATGATGATGAGTTTTAAAAAATCATTTCTGTTCTCACGTTATTAGCTTCTAGAAAGTAAAGAAAGGAGAGCCTGAAGCAACATGTTAGCCAAGTTTTATAATATTAAAAGAAAAGATACAACCAAGATCGTTATAGTCATGCATTCTAGCAGCTAGTATTTATGAGGCATATATTACTGATTTAGCAAAATCCTGCCCATAGGCTTATTATTTAATTAAAGACAAATTACACAAAATGTAAAGATAAAAGTTAAGATAACATTACACTAAATGTACTTTTTAAGGAAACAGACTGCAAATGATTACAGAATATTTAATGTCTGGAGGTATAGCTGGGTTAAAGGCAAGATAACAGAGATACACACACTGTGTGTGTGTGTTAGGAATCTAAAAATCTACTAATAAAATTAAATCAGAAATATTTAGGAATGGGAATTCCAATAGATATGCTGTGTATGCATATAACGACGTGAAAGCATCACGTATCTTTTTGGATCTACAGTATTTAATGCAAATACCAGAAGACTGCAGTAAATCATATAAAAGATATGTTTATTGTACTGCCTTTTGTTACAATGGCTAACAAAGCACAAATATTAATATTAAGAGCCATGGTTGCACAGTGGTTAGAATGCAGTATTGCAGGCTAATTCTGCCAACTGCCAGCAGTTCAATTCTCACTGGCTCAAGCTTGATTCAGCCTTCCATCCTTCCGAGGTCGATAAAATGAGGACCCAGATTGTTGGGGGCAATATGCTGACTCTATAAACTGCTTAGAGAGGGCTGTAAAGCCCTGTGAAGTGGTATATACATCTAAGTGCTATTGCTATAAACATGTTAAAGCTAAATGTCAGTGTTAATTGCCCTACATTAATTGTTGATTACCCTATATTAATTGAACTATATTCTCACATAAAAGTGAGAATGGATATTAACATTAATAGTAGACTATTGTGTCAGTATTTTATTTCACTTTGTGGCCCTTCCTGGAGATGTTGTCATCTGGCAAAATCTAGAACACATAACTTCTGTATAATGGCCAAAGCCCTATGAAACAGTCTTTCCTCTGAAATCCAAAGAGCCCCTACCATTTTAGCCTTCCAGAAAGCTATGAAGTATTGACCATTCCCCAAGCATTGGATTAGGATGGTTGAACTCAGCAAATATACATCTGGAATGATGTTATTATGATGCAGTGGCACAAAGTTTGATGATATACTACTGTCTTATTTTTACATTTTTATTGTTATTGCTATATGCCATCCTGGGTTATTGTATATCAGATAGATGGCCACATAAGTCCAATAAATAAATACATAAATAAAGTTCTATAGTATCTCCTGTGAACTGAATCCAAAGCAAAGTCCTAATTGGATCCTGGTTGCCTCTTATTCCCTTTCCCTGTTTTGCTGTTTCATTTCCCCACTATTTTCTACATTTTTTACTTTAAAACAAAATCTTTAAAAACAATTGTGGTTTTATCACTTGTATAAACCATAGTAACATATTACAATGTGTATTTTAACCCATTTCTTTCATGGCAAAAAATGGTGGCTTATTCAGAAATATGTATAGTCACACAAATCCCCAGACAATATTTTTAAAAAGAAAAACACTCCATCAAAATTGCTAGATTCTACCTAAACCCAACGCAGCTATAATCAGAGCAAAGATTACAATAAAACTGAAGTCTTTCAAACAGTAGATAAGTAGTAAAAAGCAAAGCATACAGTTCAACTTGTAGTAAGATTGGTAAATGCTGCTACAATGTTATTCACAGGCAAATATGGATGATGTTGAAGATGCTTTTGCTTACTATCTCATGCATAATAGCAATAGCACTTAGACTTATATACCGCTTCACAGTGCTTTTACAGCCCTCTCTAAGAAGTTCACAGAGTCAGCATATTGTCCCCAACAATCTGGCTCCTCATTTTACCCACCTCAGAAGGATGGAAGGCTGAGTCAACCTTGATAAATGAATCTTAAGAAGGATAGTAAATTGCTTGAATACAGCAGAACTTTTGATTTTTCACACACAAAGCTTCTTTAAGTGAAGCTTGACCCTTAGAATCTACATGGACATGTCCATTTAGTTTCCACTGCAATTCCCTTATTCCATAATGTTTTTGCAACTGCTCAGTCTTGACATCATTTGACCTGAAAACGCTTGAAAAATATTTCAAATATTCTTCAGACTATGCTTGAGGACAGTGTCCCTTTGCTGATCATTAAAGCATCCTTTCTTCTTTCAGTCTTCTTCAAAGCATCTGAAAAAAAATGATGCTGTGCCTTTAAGAAATTGATGCTGTCAAATTAATGTAATTCTGGAAAGTGTTACCTCTTTTTTTTCCCTTGGCCAGGTCAGAAGCCTTTTTTTAAAAAAAAGAAAGGCTGCTTAACTAAATCACAGAAAGGTGCTGTGCTCACTCAAGGTTCAAAGTGCTTCTTCCAAATCATATTTGAAAATGTTTATAACACTTGCCCTCATCCCTGGCATTTGTTGCAGGTTTCCTATTCAGAAGAGATCTGATCTCAAAGGGGTAATAATAGCACAAACAGAAGTGAAGTCACCTTGGGGCGTGCAAACATAGCCAGAGCAAGATTTAGTCACAGACTCTTTTACACCTTAGCAGAGGCCACTGCTTGAGAGCTGGGCATGTGTCTAGGTCCTAGCCAAGGTAGTCTATGACCAAGTGTGAAGACTGTTAATCAGACAACTGGGATAAAATTGAGCCAAGGTAATGACCTTGGTTGCTGTACAAGGGGATAATTATCTTGGGTTTAAGCAAGGTGAGAGTAGCTTTGAAACAAAATAAGGTATAGAGAAAAATGTTTCTCTCTTCCAAGTCAGCTATCACCTTAGCCAAACAACTGCAGGTTATCATCACCTCTTCTATCTCCTGCCTATACTTCAGGTAGGGGAGATTCCTGTAAGGCTCAGGTCCACCTGAGGCAGGGAGAAATAGCTATATGACCCTCTTTCCTTTCTCCCTCAATCTGTTCTCAATGGCTACAGTTATTTTGAGGGTCCCTTTTAGAAGTTTGTCTTGAGCTTCTCCAGCCCTGCCTAGCCTCTCAGTCCAGTTAAAATTGCCCAGTGTCATAACCTACTGGGACAATTTCAGATACAAATTTGCAATGAAGTATTGTTCCCTTACGAAACAGGCTACAATTGCAAGTTTTTTTAAAAAAAAAACAACTACTATCATTTTCAATGAACTCATTTCAACCAAAAGTACATAATATGACAGTAATGATTACTTTGTATGAAATACAATTTGTGCTTGGATATTCTGCTCAATAATTTCAAGTCCACAATAGATTCCACTTCGTTGCCTTGGTTGCCATTTTTGCTCTGAGTGAATCAAAGTTTAGTAGGTGGTGGCATTTGTTCATCAAAGCTTCATTAATCCAGTGTGATTGTTTATCAACCAGTGGCAACCCCCAGGGTCTTATTTATATGCTCTGATTCAAGTACTAAAGGCTAACTATAGGCATCTCATTTTGAAACTGCCAGCCATTAAAGCTGACATTTATCCTGAGGTTAGTTAAAACCTGTCATGTTTTTCATTACCTGTGCTACCCCAGCATGCTCTCATTTGACATTTCCTGAGGGATCCATTGTTTCCACAATCAAACATCACTACAAACTCTTTGTATGCACAGTGCCCTTCCATTTGAGAGAACAATGTGCAGTCGGCATCTCCAAAGTAGTGAACTTTAGAACAAATGCTTCAAGAGACTCCTCTGAGCTTTTATGGTTTGATCTGAGTTGCTTTTTGCTTGCTGTCAATTAATGCCATTTTTCCCCACCCGTGGAAGCTGTTAAAATTGAAACAACATAGTTGGTCTCTGTCTATCTCTCTCTCTTCCTCAATTGCCCCCATTGTCCACCTTCCTAACTTTGATGGACTTCATTCAGTAAAGTTGTCCTTATAGGATAACAGCATTGGTAGATAGCACTTCACCACTTTAGAATTACATGACTATATTAATGTCAGTGAAATATGCCAACCTGTCAAGCTGTTTCAATAAATCCTTCATAGCAGCATTAGAAATGACAAAATGCAGAATGAGAGTTTCTCCATGCAGAGAAATCTGTTTTGGCTCCCTGTCAAAAGTTTCATTTTTATGCAAACCATACAGCTAGAGGTATTCTTCGTGTGATAATATTATTATGGAAACTGTCACCATTACTTGACTGTTCCCATTTCTGACATATATGCACACAGAAAAACAACCATGAGTTAATTCTCCAGAAGGCTCAATAAGAAGAAAAATACCATTTCATATGGTTCCTGATGTACCATCCCAGAGACCAGAATGTTATTTGGATTTCTTCATCATAGGTCAGATTGAATTTCTTTTCCATCTTAGCTGGCTCTTTCCAATATCAGGAATGGATGTCTGAGCTGATGTTAAAAGGGCACAAAAGGCACCATAATAGGAATTGCCCAGAGGTGGTTTTGGAGTGAGGATTCCATGAAAGCTAACTCCTGACCCACAACACTAAGGCACACAAGAATCTATGATAGATATTAATTGTACTGCCTTCCCCAAATATGTTTTTGACATCTCAGCATGATCTACATTTCTGGAATGTCATGATAATCTCATTTTCAAAGTTTAAGCATGTCTATCTGACAAAATCATCCCAGATTTTACCCCAGCATAGACTCAAACTCAGTGGAAGTCACAAACATACGTTTCCACTGCACTCTACAACAAAATCCTGGAAACAGGAAAGGTGGATATGGGTGCAATAGCCTCTGGATACTTCATATTTTGTATTCTTAATCCTTTGAAACAAAGATTCTGTCACTGTTATAGAGTAATGCATTCAAAAAAAAGGAAGGCAGCAATTTACCAACATTATATGAGCGCTGAGTGAAGCAAGGTATATTATTATTTCTTTTGCTTCTGCTTTTGTGGACCTTTGGGGGACTTTTGGAGATCAGCATCCCCACTGTAATTTTAGTGCATCATTTTTCAACTGGGATATGCACAACGGCAGCAGAAGTTGGAGCTCATATGATGGAAGTGTCAGTTTCTCAAACTCTGATCTATTGCATAGAAGCACAGCAAGCAGTTGATAAAAGTGATCTGTCAGAACAAGAATGATGAGAAGGCACTTCATTTTAAACTTTTTTCATTCTCTTACAATGAGAGACATGAAACATAGAGGATACATTCCTGGAATTTGCTAGCTGTTTTAACTTCTTTCTCCTGGTTGGGTGCATCTTAGAATAGGATGCCTTCACTGTATTCTACTATGAGGAGGAGGGGGGGAGAGATTCTGACTTGGATTCTGACTTGAAAGGCCAGGGGAGACATGATAGCAGTGTTCCAATATTTGAGGGGCTGCCACAGAGAGGAAGAGGTCAAGCTATTTTCCAAAGC
>JANHJO010003841.1:52045-64921 GCA_032468235.1 Pseudoxyrhopus heterurus | reverse complement strand
GGAAGCCTGCCTCAGCAGTTTTTCCCCATAGGAGCTGCTGCAGGAAGTTTGTTTCTTTAAAACACAAACTTCCTGCAAGAGCCTCTGGGGGAAAAACAGGTGAGGCACGCTTCCCCGATCATCAGCTGTGCTGAAAACACAGCGAATAAAGGCTGCTAGAGGCTCCAGGTGGGTGGGTGGGCCAATTTTTTTTTTTCAAAAACCGACTGAACCAGTTTGCTGGCTCCGCCTGAACTCAACAACCAGTTCAGATGAAGCGGTCCGAACCGGTAGGAACCCACCCCTGTCTGGCAGTTTGAATCCTAGCAACACATGACGGGATGATCTACCGTCACTTGCCTCAGCTTCTGCCAGTGTAGTAGTTTGAAAGCAAGCTACATGCAAGTAGGTAAACAGGTACCAGTTCGGTGGGAAAATAATGGTGCATGTGGAACTACGAACCCAAGTGGTGCCAGACCTGTCCCAATGGGATGCCCAAACATGAGGTGACATTGGTGGAGGGACAAAGTCCCAGATGCTGCTGCAGAATACCGTTAGCCATTTCTGAGTGTGGAGCTAGTTTGCCCTGTGTGATGCACTTCTGGATTGTGTAAACCAAATGCGGTAGCAGTCTTAGGTAGTCAAACAACTATTCTGTATTAACACCGAAGTCTTCTGGCTAATGTACCATCGCCATATGCTAAAATATTTTTCAAATTTCCAAGATCTGTTGAGGTGAAACACAGAGGAATCTGGGGGATGACCAGAGAAATGACTGCTCTCTTTCCATCTATGAAACTTCCCAATCTCAAGAATAGGAAAGAAAGCCCTTCAGATATTGATGAGCTACAATGTTGAACGGTTCCAGTCAGCTGAGTTAGTGGTAAATTGTGCTAGGAACTGTCATTCAGCAACATCTGCAGCATTAGACATTGCTACCCTATTTAAACAAGTCATTATGCATCCCACTTCTAAGTCCTTGTCATGCAAGAATACCCAAGATGGAGATGAGAAACTGATTGCATGGAAAAAGCAACTCACAATGCTCAGCAGTATCTTCTCTTTCTCTTCTCTGTAATCGTTGAGCCTGTAACTTATCCAAGCTTAAGGGTTCAAAAAGTCAGGACAAAGAAAAGGATGGTGCCTTGGTTAAGTGGAGGGAAAATTGTTTTCTTAAATACAACCCTCTGTAAGAATAGCCTCATTAAAGATGCATAAATGCTGACTTTCTATTAAGTCACATATTTATGATTATATTTGTAGCTCATATTTCTTCACTAGGCACCCAATTGTCCTGTTTTATAACCAGGAAAGCTATAAAGTCCCTGGCAGCAAGTGAAGAGATTCTAAATACCCAAAGAAATGAAAAAGAAAAACAGCGATAGGAGCTTGCAAAAGCATAGTGTACTCATACACATCCTGGGTGTTCTGACCCGGCTTCCAAACATGACAAACCTCTGTAGTTACCGTAAATACTTGAGTATAAGCCGACTCGAGTATAAGCTGAGGTCCTAATTTTACCCGGATCAACAATTTAGGCCAGAAAATCAGCTGATTATCAGCTGATTTTCGGGTCTAAGGTAATGTGCGCTGTACCAGTTCGAGCGAACCGGTAGCTAAATTTAGCTAAATCGGCTCATTTTCGGGCTGAGATTGATGCGTGTGCAGCGCGCGCTGCACGCGCATCAATTTAGATCCGAAAATGAGCCAATTTAGCTACCGGCAAAAAGTCTCTCCCTCTCTCACAGCAGGCTAACAAGTCCTTCTTTGCCTGTGGAAAGCAAAGCTCGCTGCCTTTCCCCCTGAAATGGCCCCACACACCAGGAGTCTCTCTCTCTTTCTCTCTCTCTCTCTCTCTCTTCACACTCACACAAGAAGTCCTGGAAGGTGCACTCAGTTTTTTCCAGCAGCAGACACACACACACACACACACACACACACACACACACATTCAGAAGGCACGCCCAACTCTCAGCGCCACAGATTCAAAGGAAGAACTCTGATAAGTTCCAGACAGGATTCAGAAGATTCATCTCTGTCCCCTGACTTTTATCCCCAGAGCTAGGGTGGGGCTTAGCTAGCAGCGGTGGCTGTTCCGTCCCAAGGACTGGCCCATAGATTCCTGCTGCTCTCCTCTCCCTTCTGCGCATCCACGCATCAGGCACTGGACCCAGCTGCTCCTCCTCTTCCTCATCAGCCACCTCCAGACCTGGGTGCTGTTGACTCTCTATCTGAGAACTGATGGACAGCCCATGCTCTGCCTCTGTCTCTATCTCTGACAGCTCCACTCCCTCTTCCCCCTCAGAGCTCTCAGATTGCCCTGACTCCCACGCCGCTTCATCTGATTTGGCTGCCAGAGGGGCCAGCAGCCGACAGGCCACAACACCGGGTTTTCAAGCTCCTTCTGGTAGCAGTCCTCTCCAAAGGGCCAGGAGGTCATCAGATGATCCAGGTGCCCCAAATTCACTTACTGACACAGAGAACAAGTGCATGGAGCACAGAACTAAGATGAGAAGCTACAAACAACTCTGGGAATATGCCACTAAGCTTGTTTTTTATTTGCCAAGTTGGGTAATTCCCTTCAGATGCTTGCTGTCTGATTAACCAGTTAAGTCAGCCCTGTTCCTGCCAACACTTACACTCAACACGGAATTGCTTGAATTTTAATAATTAGCATTCATTAGGAGCAGAATTAGGCTTAGATTATAATAATGCTTTCTTTCCACCTGCTATGGCTCTAGAGGTATTTGTTTCCTGCTACTCCTCTACAGGTGACTGAGATTCCATTGGTGCGTCCTCTTCTGAAACTTTATACACCATGGGTATCAAACTCAATTGTGTCATGTGACATATCAGGAGTATCGCAATGTTTTTTGCCTTTGTGAAGCCAAGGTAGGCGTGGCCTGGATGTGATGCATCTGGCCTGTGGGCTGCCAGTTTGACAGGCCTGGTATACACCATATAATAAAACTAAGCAAATCAATAGATATTCATACAATAGGGTACACACTGGATATTCTGTTGTTTAAAGCAAAAAAACAACAACAACAAAGCAAACTCTTTCCCACCATGGACTATCAAATCTTTCTTCAATAGTAGGAATGGACCAATGCAGCTCAGTTTAGGTGAGATGAAGTGTCTTATTTAACAACACGGTGACTTCATCTTTGGAAGGTGAAAAGCAGAAACAGAGAAAGAACTTGTCGCTATCTTCTCATCTGTCGTAAATCTATTAATAGGAACATACTGATCACACTGGATGTACGTTAGATGGTTTCTGTCACAATACCTGTTGAGTAAGACAATAACACTTACTAAAACAATACCTGTAAGTGTGAACCTCGTCTTCTATTAAAATCAAACAAAATAATTACTTATTTCTAGGGAACGATAAATACAAACATTATACAAATAGAAACACTGATGCACTATTTCCCTAGCAGTGGTCAGAATCAATGAGCGACGCTAGGGAAATAGTACATTGGTGTTTTAGTACTGAGCAAATGAATTCATAAACCAAAACAGGGAGGAAAAACTTTATGTTAATAGATGTTAATAGAAGTATTTTCTAACTTTGAGGTTCATTTTGGTTTGTCTCATAATTATGCTGATTGCTTTGAAAGATCACATTTCCCATGAGTGAGTTTCAGGACAAAATGTCTGTAAAGGTGAGATCAATCATAGACAATGTTCGATTTGTACAAAAGCAGAATTGCAGGAAATATATTGTCTGTACCACCATTCTTTTCCTTAGTATTTGGGATTCAGATTTCTGTTACATTTCCTACTTGATTTTTGTGAAGCAAACTATTGAGCAATTGCATGGAAAAGACAGATGGTACAAAATGTGTCAAAATAGCAATGTAATAGCATGAAGTAAGCAGTAGTAGTACAGAACATTCTCAGTTTGACTGTTCCTGCAGATGTGAAAATGCTGATTTATATGTACTGTCTCCCTTCTAAAATGTAGGAAGATAATTTTAGCACAATTCTTAGAGTGCAATCATATACTTGAAAAAAAACCCACAGATTTTTGTTCCCTGAGCTCCCTACTTTTTCCTGTGCTTTTAAAAAAAAAAAAGTTCAGCAACAGAGTTTCTCATCATATATCCAATTACCTGTAATAGAACTATTCCATTCCCAACTTCCAAATCATTCAAATTATGATTTAGAAACAAAAAAAGCACAGGAAAAAACGAGCAAGTTCAGAGAAAGGAAAATAGTAATAAAAAAAGGCTTCTCCTGAAACATGAGTTGGGAAGAGTTCGTGTTGATGTGTAAGAGGTGTCACACAGGTTGGATAAGGTGTGGGGGGGCAGTGTGAGTCAGGAAAGATGTGTGGGGCTCATATGGGTATGTAAGAGGTGTTGCAGGCATTGGGAAGGACATTGGGGGATGGCAGGGTAAGGACGGTTCAGGGTATGGCGTGATCGAGGGGGATGCATGAGAAGTGATACATGGGATGAAAAAGGCGCCACACAGGTTAGGTAAGGTGTACAGCAAGGTAGCGCATCAGAAATCTTCCCTTCTCGCCCTTTCCCTCCTCTCCCCTTCCCTTCCTATCCCAACAAGGAGGTAAATGGCTGCTACTGGGAGTGGGAAGAGAGTGAGAGATTGTGAGACTGGCTGGGAAACTGTCATGGAAAGTTAAAAATGAAGGTCACATGACCACAACATCAGCCAGTAGCACTGAAGCTGCCACTGCTTCCCCAAATTTCATTCCCTCAGAAGTCAAAGCTCCTTAATTTTGGACACATACTGTACATTAGCTAGTGAGCCCTCCCACAGAAAAGAGAACAACCAGAATTCACTTTTTTGGAAGCGAAGAGCAAGAGGACATACAGTAGCAGCAAGAGAATAGTTCAGTGGGAGAACATGGTAGTTCTCTCTTGGAACTGAAATAGCTTATAAACTGCTGCCAGATTATTAAACAAACAACCAAAGTATATCTCAGTCTTGGCAGAGTTTTCTTAAGCCAGCTTAAAATCAAGCTAGCATGACCACAGGAGAGGAGCAGCTTAAGTAGTAAGCATGGATATGTGTAGCCTTAATCTTTATCAGGGTTGCTCAGAAATCTGGAAAAAAAAAGATGGTCTGCTTGAACGAATAGCAGAGAGGTATCATGGCTGGGTGTATTCCAAAGCAATTCTTGAGGCAAGCATAGCCAATTTGCACAGCTTCTATTTATTTATTTGTTTGTTTTGTAGTATTTAGAGCATGCCGCAGTCCAAATGGCCTCTGTACAAAAATAGGAGGTTTGGATAGAAATTCATGGAGCAACATCAGCCATGGCTGGATCTATGTAATCAGGTATAAAATCATAAATAATTACATATACTACTGTGAGTATGCATAGGAAATTATTTCTTTCCATTGTTTAAGTTGTCATATTTTTTCCAAAATCGATTAGTAAAGTGATGGGATGAATGAATCTCAGGCATACAATTCTAGACCTGCCCATTTTTCCTATTTTCAATGCATTTGAAAACTGCATTTTCCCCACTTGCAATGTTAGCCAGTATATATCTTGGGGAATGGAGTAACCATATTCAGCGAAATGACTGATGATATTGTGGGAAGAAATATCCATCTGGTCCAGTTCCAAGCTGGAAGAAAGACACTGGAAATATGGAGGCTGATTGGAAAGATGGTTTATTGATGAAGCAGAACCACATGGGTTCTGGGCAGATGACAAAATAGAGTTGAGAATGGGGGTTTTCATAGCTTCTTTGGGTTTTGCACTTGAGCTTCCTGTTCCCGTGCAAGAACATGTATTCTATTGGCTGTTGTCAGATTCTTATGGGGTCATGTAGGGGTTATGTGGGGGTCATAGCTGCCTCTATAGGCAAAAGAGGAAATCCTAGGTGTTTGTCTGAGCTAATCTGGTCAGCCTCTGACTTATTGTTTATCTGAGTGAAGTTTGGACTGCCCTGACATGGTGCGATGAAGGGGCTTGTGTTCTGAAAAAGTGTTAGGCAATTCCTATTGTGTCTTAATGGCTTTCATCCTGTTTTGGATCTTGAGTGAGGGGGCACTTCTAATCCTACCATTCTGCCTTTGTTCAGACTTTGCTGCACGGAATTTCAAAATATCCTGTCTTGAACGGATCACCAAATCTGCATTTCTAAAAGCTGCCTCCTCAGTTTCTGCTTGGGAGCAGGGAGAGTGGGGCTCCTTCCTGCCTCTAAAACATGTGTCTCCATTTCTCCCTTTGGGGAAATATAATATTCTGCCCTTTTAATATTCCTCAAAATATTTCATTCTTCTAGGAGGGGTAGGCACTGACTTTCTACAATAGCATATTTGAACATATATAGCATTTTAAGCTTAATAACATTTGTGAAGCATTCACTGAACTGAATTGAAATCAAACACTTTATTTTTGGTGTAGGAAGCTTGCACACAGGATTCAAACCACTTTTGTTCTTCTGTAAAAAGACTTGGCCTATCTGTATATCAACAAGTAAACTGAAAACCCAGAAATTCTATTCAATATTTGTCAAATGCAAATACAAATGCAATTCTGACCATTTGATTTTAAAAACAAAAGCATGTCACTCAAGATCTGACTTTCTTCGTCTCCCTTGGCTTATATGATTAAACTGCCCTCCCACTTTCTCTCACAGATTTTTCCTTGTGGAGTTTAAACAAAAGTCACCCAGGAAGTAATCTCAAATCAGTATATTACTAGCTGGACCAAATCCCCGGCTGATTTAAATCTTTTGTCAATTGAACATTCATAACGTTCTATGGTAGCTTTTAAATAACAGTTCCATTTAGCCTTCTCATCTCAGATTCACAGCATGCTTAATTTCCTTTTATTACTATTAAAGAAAAGATTTGCCATTTTGAGATTCCTGCAGTTCCTTCTCAATTTCAGGGTCTGTATTTTAAACTTCAAAGCAGCACCCCTCCTTCTGCCAAATTACAAATTATTGAGTTTAAAGCAATTTTGCCTGTCACTTATTAGAAGACAACCAGCAACTAAATGCTCCATCTAGCAGATTATGTGTGTTCAAAATCACAGCACTTTAACACTTTTAAGAAATTGGACTATAAGGAATGGACATGGACCCTTGGACAGTTTTTTAGCAGCAAGAGTTTGCACAATATTGATATATTGTCTTTAAGGTCAGATTATTCTAGCAATAGCAATAGCACTTAAACTTATATACGGCTTCACAGTGCTTCACAGCCCTCTCTAAGTGGTTTACAAAGTCAGCATATTGTCCCCAACAATCTGGGGTACTCATTTTACCGACCTCAGAAGGATGGAAGGCTGAGTCAACTTTGAGCCGGTGAGCATCGAACTCCTGGCAGTGGGCAGAATTAGCCTGCAATACTGAATTCTAACCACTGCACCACCACGGCTCTATTCTACCTGTAATGTTTGTGATAGATTCAATCTATAGGCCAATATTGCAAAACATCCTAGGGTATAATGTATTGCCTACCTCCAAGATGGTATACCCTGGGCAACATTCTGTCTAACAAAGCGGCTAAAAATTTAGACACAAGGTGACTGAACTAGATATTGTATCTCTCATGATCAAAAGCTACAATGGCACCAATGAGATTACAACAGTTCTTTTGAGAACTCACTGACAAAAGATATTGGATCCCAGATCCATATTTTGCAAAACGCCCTGAATTCATCCTAGATTTCATACTACCTGAGAACAACAAAGTCTTGCTTCTGTGTAACTAGGTGGAAAGAAGGCATCATAAAAGCAACACCTCCAGCTTCTAAACTTAACGAATCTATATATTTTTAATTCCAAGAGTCCTAGGCTTTTGAAAGCAAGTAAAGTACTAGATATTCATGGAGATTAGACTGGAGACTGTCTGTGATAGGGTCTGTGCCAGCTTCATTAGAAGCAAACAGATGGCCTGAGGTTCTTGAGTTACTGGCTATTAGGCAAACACTGTATAACTGCAGAGGTTCAGTGTCACCAAAAACCAAACTGTCACTCTGACACAGACAAGGCCTTTAATGGGAAGATGGAGAGAAAAGGCTATGAGTTCAACCTAGTTCAAAAGTGAAATCAATTTAAGGATAAAATATGAGAAAAGCTTGTTTGACGGAAATTGGAGATACCTTGAAAGTATTATATTTGCAGCTTTACAAATGGAAGACATGAAGGATGGTGACAGACTAGGAGGAAAAAAATGGCACTTATTTCTATCATTCCTGCTTTCCTCCATCCTACTGTCTTCTCATCAGAGACTTCCAATGTCAAAATTGGGCAGTTAGAAAAGGATGCATCTTGCAAAGGAGACGTCCCACATGATTCAAAATAGACTTGTAGGGAAGCACGTTAGGCCTTTCCTCAAGTAAGAGGGAGGCATCCAATAATTAAACATGATTCTTTGCACTCCAACTAACTTTGCAAGAAAATTTAGGCCCTGATATATTCTGGCATCACAAACAATCACACACAAATATGCCTTGCTTGTTCAATTGGAAGAGCCACTGGTTAGAATGGATATCATTGATGGTAGTCTCCTGTGCTTGGGGCCAATTTCTGAATGTTCACTCTACCATTCTGATAATCAAGAATTCTGCAACTTTATTTAACTTCCACTCTACCTTTCCCTATAGTATTAGGGGTGGATTGACTTCAGATTCACAAGTCTACATGTCCACTGAGACCGAGAAGGCCTTACATTAGACACTCAGAAATGCCAAAATTATTGCTTGCAGGATCTGAAATTCCTTCCTATGCATGGATCCACAGGAGATTTTCTCGTATCTTACCTGTCTCGTACAGGTAGTCCATCAGTTAAAAACATTCATTTAGTGACCATTTGAAGTTACCACAGGACTGAGAAATGTGATTTATGATCATTTTCACACTTACAACCATTGCAGCATCCTCATGGTCACGTGATCAAACTCAAACACTTGGCAATTGACTCATATTTATGACAGTTGTAGTATCCTGGGGTCATGTAATCACAAAGCAAAGTCAGTGGGGAATCCAGATTCACTTAACATCCTACTAACTTAACAACTGCAATGATTGGCAAGAAAGGTTGTAAAATGGGGCAAAACTCACTTAACAACTACCTCGCTTAGTAACAGAAATTTTGGCTTTAATTGTGGTCATAGGTCGAGGACTACCTATATTCTATAATCAGGTTTTTGAGAAAGAAATTGCATAAATTTGGACCCCTCCACCTCCCAACTCATAAGATTTGATTCTGAGAGATTAAATTGATTATTAGATTGTTTTATGTTTGATATTGTATATTATACTTTATTGATTTGTACTGTGCTTAATTATAAGCAAACACTGAATATAATTACTACTATTACTACAAACACCTATGATTATTCTTTCCTTCCTCCATGCCTGAGCACCCAAAAGTGCATATAGTCTTGGATTTATGGGAACTGTATTCCAATCTATCTGAAAAATATCTATTGAGAAGACTGATTTACACAATAGACAACGTCTGCAAATCTAGAGGGTATTTATCATGCCTGTCTGTTCTCCTCCCCTTCTCTCTCCCCTTTCCTTTTACAAAGAGAGCAGTACTACTTAGCCTCAACCTATATTCTCTTTTTAAGCCTCGTAATTGAGCACTTCATGCCTTAAAAAATAAAGACCAAAGATCTTATTAAACTGCCAAGTTCTATGTGATGCTAATAATTGAGTGATGTATAATTTGGCTGTATTAATAGCCATTTTGAAGCCTGAACATACCTGTCCCATTCATTAAATCCTTTCACATTGTGTTACATTTCTATCAGAGACCATGATGGATCTGCCCTGATTTGTTTGCTTGATATATTTAGATTGTAATCAAGTTTTGTTTTCAGCAAGGGAGTTTTACAGCTTTCTATGCTAAGTGGATTCTTCCATTCTCAAGCTAAAACATTTCTATTTGCAGAAATGGATGGAACATGCTGGGTTTAAATATTTTGGATAAAATGATATTGATATTAATCTGTGGGGTCTGATGCAGCCCTTCTCTTTCCGTATTATTAGGCAAACGAAATTTTCCTGGGAAAGCACCTTTTTTCTATTAAAGCAGCTAGAGGACTGCTAAAGGACAGTAGAACATAGAATAATAGAGTCGGAAGGGACTCTGAGACGTCTAATCCAACCCCTTGCTTGAGCAAGAGACCTATTCCATTTTACACAGCCTCTTTTTGAAAGCCTCCAGTGATGGAGCACCCACAACTTCTGAAGGCAAGCTATTCTATTGGTTGATTGCTCTCACCATTAGGAAATTTCTCCTTACAGTGAGGTTTAGTGGAAGAAGACTCCATACGTGTTTCCCTAATGATTAGAAATGGTTTGGTTAATTAAACAGTTGTAAGGTTTTTGAGTGCAGCTCAGAATCTGATAAATCTAATGAAACTCTGAACACGAGGCAACTGATAATCAGTTTCATTTTTGATCAAAGCAAAATGGGGCGACTTTTAATCTCCCACCTTAAACAGCAAGGCAGAGAAAAAAGCAGGTGCATGCAAAAACTTTTTCTCGAACTTCTTATAGTTTACACAGCTTGCACAGATTGTCATAGTGTTAGAAACATAATTTCATATTCATTAGTTCATGCAAACTTCATGATTTTCTCAGTGCTTTGAAAACAATGGACCGCAGAAAGGGGAAAGGAATACATTTTCTGGCATTTAGCCCAGAGCTTTGTTAGGGGGGTGCTATCTCACATTACGTTACAGCAAACTACTTGGCAGTTAGCCTGGAGACTTTATCTTTGCAGATAAAGCATTAGGTTACAATGGAGTTCAGCTCAGCAGCAAGGAATATCAAAAGTTGAGTTAGGTTACACTCAGAGGTGGTATTCAGCCAGTTCTGACAGGTTCGGGAGAACCAGTAGCGATAATTTTGATTGGATCGGAGAACCAGCAAATACCACCTCTGATTGGCTGATTGCATAGCCACACCCACTAAGTCATGCCCACAGAATTGGTAGTAAAAATATTTGAATCCCACCACTGGTTACACTCTGTACATGCTCTGATCTTTTCACAGCGAAGGACTAATATACTGATGCAAATTTTCATAAGTGGTATCAGTTGGGCAGTGTTTAGCTTTAATGAGCCAGTCAGAGGCCAGTCCTCCAATTAGAGACCAGCCTTCACCAATTGTCTCCCTCTGCCACATTAAAGATTACATTCTGCAAAAATGTAGTCTTAGTAATATGGCCCATTGTTTTCAAAGTCTTAATGTTGTTTTAAGATGACTGTCCTACGTCTGTCCACTGACCACTTGTGTCTTCTGATCCAATAGTAGAAAAGTTCCAACATTATGACACATCTAACTTCTTCAGATATAGGGCAAGTCATCCTCTTTCCTATTTAATTTCTCACACGGGTTAGATAAATGGGTTGCAAGTAACAGAATGACATTTAACAGAGATCAGCATAAAATCCACTTAGGAAACAGACAATAATATCTCTAGCTCAGAAATAGTTGTAGAAAGTTAGTACCCCCCAATCTCCGAGAAGAATGAAACATTCTAGGAAATATTAAAAAGGCAGAATATTTCCCCTGAAAGAGAAATAGAAATCTTAAGGGACCCAGAAACTCAGCCCCAGCAGATATTTTGGTGCTAGCTTATCTACAAGACAAAAGATTGGGCCATCTTATCTACAACACAAAAGACCTTCAGCTCCAGGGTGATAGCATTAACCCGCACTCAGATCCAAACCAGGACAAAGCCATTAAGCCATAATAGGAATTGCCCAAAGCCCCTTCATTACATCACCCAGCAAGATTCTACCAAGCCTGGGACTCAAGACAACCTACAAAGTTACCCCTGCATGGCCCCATGGGAGTCTGACAATCAATCAGGATACAAAGCCCAACAGACGGTATACATCTCTCTCTCTGTCTCATCCATGTGCTCTTTTTGGCCCAGGAGCTCAAACCATGTGGCCCTGTCCACCATTAAATCATCCTTCCAAGCAGTCTCCATATTTCCAGTGTCTTTCTTCCCACTTGGAACTGAACCCAGATGGACATTTCTTCCAACGTAGTATTTGAAGAAAAGATGTTGGAACCGTCACTGATTGCAATTGAAATGTGAATATTCAATATATGTAGTTGTAAAAAAAAAAGAGCAAATGGAATTTAAGTTTCCACCAATAGAAGTTTAATTTCCAAATCATGAGAAGCAATTTTTCTACTTTGTTCTTCCTTAAATCCCACCTTGAGTACTGTGTCTAGTACCCTGCAATAAACTCAGGGAAGGGCAATCAAGGAATTAAAAACTGAGTCTGGTCAAAAGGAATGGAAGAAGCTGAGCATGTTAAGCCTCTAAAAGCAGAGAAGAGCAAAAGGGATGAACATGAGAGCATTCTTCAAATTCTTGAAAGGATATCACACAAAAGCAGGTCAGGACCTCTTCTCTTTTGCCAGAGCGAAGAGTATAGAATAATGGATTCAATTTGGAGGAAAGCTGAATCCAATTGTACATCAGAAGACACATCCTAACAATAAAAGCCATTCAGTAAGGGAAACAATTACCCAGAGATCTGATGAGTTCCTCTCCCCTGAATACGTTCAAACAGGAGCTACACAGCTATGGGTCAGGGATGAGTTACATTGGACTGCTGCACTGACTAGGGGTTCGAGTGAAAGGCCTATATGACTCTTTCCAAGCCTCAGAGTCAGTGATTTTATGATCCAAGTACCTACACTATTCTGTGATCCTACCAGTAAGTATCTCCTCTGGCCCCATGTCTGGATTTCCTTCCTTTAATCTTTTCAACACTAGATCACTTTTATTTTCCCAGGCATTTCAGTGTTTGTCAGTATTTTGTTGTTACTTGACAAGTCTGGATTTTATGCTGTCTAGGCTGCATGTCGTTTCATTGTAAACCACCCAAGGCTTTGATATTCCACTGTACAGCAAGCTTAA